>JZKD02S1673881.1:390118-428305 GCA_000966675.3 Picea glauca
TACAAATATATTCAACAATACACAAATTCATGCAAAAATAACAATAGGAATATACATGAGGTATACACAAGATAAACCCATAAAAATAAATGCGTGTATAAATACAAAGCATATAAATTGACACATAGTTGATACTTATCTTTGATATAAGACCACCAACTATGTGAAGACATTCCATGATCCTCCCAGCGTTAGACCACACTGCCCAGAACTCTCAGTAGAGGGTCACCCCTAAGTTGGGACTAAACTCTACCCGGGTAAAGGGATTCCTATCCAAGATGATGTATCTCATACAGGAGGAACAACTCTTTCAAGTTCCAACTCAAGCTAACAACTTCTAGTCTCTCATTCCCCACATGTGTGTCCCACCCCAGGAAGTTTTCCCCTTCTCTTCTCAATAGTCCTTCGACTTCCCCACTTCCCTTCCAAGGCTTCAACAACATGCCAGACAAGAAGTCTCAGAGAACTATAGATACAGTTGGGCTCCCTTAAGAAATCAATTCCCAGAAATTATCTCTCTAGGACCTCAAGAGAGTTTCTCATGGGCCTGACAACCCACCTCTTCAATCCACAGGCTTGAAAACCCACCTCTTGAAACCCACGGACCTAAAAAATCGCTTCTTCAGTCTAGATCTTAAGTAAACCAGGTATAGGCTCAAGTAAAGGCATCAACATAACTTGGGTATGAAACGGGTGATGGAAACAACGACATTCAACAAAGGAATAATGATGAAAGCAACAGTGTTTAGGGTAGATTGTTGGTGATGGCAGCAATGGTCTTCATATAAGGTGTAGTACTTGCTTGGGTAAGGTACGTCATGGGCTTCGGTAAGGTACAGGTGAAATCTGCATAACAGGAAGAGTACAATTACTTCTCAAGGTGTGCATGCAAGACAGAGAGGTCCAGTGATGGAGAGAATGGAGTGACTCATCCCTGGGAAGAATGGTGAATCCACCACATTTATTCGCATTCAACCTTGATGACACATGGCCTTCCACGAGCTTGTTTCTCTCCACTTGTATTTCATTATCTTCCGATAATAACTTAGGATAACATAATCTATATCCATACCTTATTCCTTAGTAATAATATTATAATATTGCTTTGGCATTAGGCCCTCTAGCTTATCCCCTTTTATAGGCTCTTAACCCTCCCTTTCCCTTCCTAGTGGAGTTTAGTCCCCCATACTCTTTTATCATGGTTGGTCTACATGCAACGATGTATTTCATTGATGATATGAGTGTTTACATATACAAAAATAGTCTCACTGGCCTTTAACATCTAGGCTTTATGGCCTAATAATCACATAAGTTATCTGGCCTATAATAACCTAGATCACCAGGCTATAAAACATATTTACATTTACAATTGGGGCTTGGTCTTGGGGGTATTACAAATACTCTATAACTAGTACACATAATTTAAGCATAGTTATTGGCAATTATAGGTTCAGATTTAGGGAAACATGGGTCATGCCATGGAATAACAACAATAATGTTGTAATCCTAAGCTTAGTACTTAAAATTTCAATGTAGGGTTTGTAGAACATTGAGAGGTACTATGCACTATGTGTGTGGACCCCACACATGCATCTATCTACATGGATACATTATCTTATCCAAGGACCGATCTAACAACTTTAGTAATGGAGAGAGAAATCTAACAACTACTCCATATATCATAAATAAAAAATGTAATGTTTAAGTGATAGTAAAACTATTCATTAATTAAAGGAAAAGACTACAAAGAAGAATTTAGAGGATCGAGCAACTTAGTGGCCATTCCCCACTTATCCCGTCGGTGGAAAGATATGATACATTCTACAAGGAGCATAGTGTAAAGTTGCAAATTCGGGTGAGTTGATATGATTTGTTGGATCAAAATCAAGAGGTAATTATGCTAAGAAATTGAATTGCAATTATTTAAGTGAGTTGAAGAAAATCAAACCCTACTCAAAATCTATTCTGTTTGCAGAATATGAATTGAAGCACAAGAAAGAAACGTAAACCCTTAGGAAGTGAAAATTAAGAAATTCATGATCAAATACACTCCTTGTGATGCTCACAAAAGATTACAACTTAAGTGAAATAGATATGGAAATAGTGACATGGGAACTATGTGTTGTTGTAGGAAATTCTATAGGCATACACAAATTTCCAAAGGAACTGTATAGGAATTCAAAAATCAACACGAGAAATGCATAGTTCCATAGTGATCATGTGTTGCAGTTAAAATATACCGAGTGAAGATAAATGTGAAGTGTTCATGATATAAAAGAAGTAAACACACCATGAAATACTACTTATAAAATCACTACATGAAACAAACCRTTGGTAAACTAATTGTACATCATTGAATGTATAAACAATGAATGCTACAAATGATAAGAGTAAAGTAAATAAAGATATAAAAAGGTCCTCAAAGCAATCCTGGGTGGACCCTACCCAGGGTTCCCACAAGGAAACCAAAAAATAATAACAACAAGCTAGAAGATGCAACCTTTATCACATTGTTTCAAAAATAGAGTTACAAGATAAAAATATCCAAGTTATGAGCACTCCCACAATAACTTGTGAATGGGTAACAAAATTAACTAACTAGCTCAAGGATGATCCCTGAGCTCTAAGGAAAATGAGGCCACCCTAACTGATAAAATAGATATAATGAGGGTATCCATATCCAATATGAATTAGATAGGACAAGAGGGTTCTGTTGGCTCTATCCTATTAAAACCCCCCTCCCATTTTCAAATGTGAAGCTCAAAAAACCAATTATGAAAGGTGTATTGTAGGTGTCTTAAAATATTGCAGGGGATTCTCAGGTCCTAAAATTTTCTCTTTGTAATAGAGGAAGACCACTAAAATTCTAAAGTAAATCCATGAAAATGAATTAGGATAGAGCTAAGGGATGGTTGGATAAGGTGTTTTTTCTCTTGATGAAATTGCCCTGGTTCTATAGACTTCCTAATCAAATGGGGTCATACTTATTTCTAGCCAATTAGTATCAATGGTAATGCATTGAATGACCGAGAAAAAGGGTTGCAAGGAAAGAACATGAATGTAATTTCTCACTCAAAGTGCTTTTTCCTGTAGGAGGTAACAATGTGGGCTATATTGATTCTATGGATAACATTATAGGAAATTTCGAGCGTAGAGAAGAATTGTGAGAATTTTAAAATTTAAGAAGAAAAAAAATATATCAGGATTAAGGTTTAATAAAAAAATAAAAATTGTAGCTACATTATTTATATTTTGAGGCTTGAACTATTGGCACCCACTAACTTTGAATTTTGAAGGAGAACCCTTGTAGTTCTCTCTAAAAAAACAATTTTTTTAGCTTCTCCTAAACACTGAGTGCTATGAATAGATTGTTAGGTTTGTGAATGAGATGGTCGGTCATTTTTTTTTATRTATGAGGGATCATGTGATGATTTATTGATTTCTARAGGTTTCACTTTTCAACAACCGTTGGTTTAAAAATTGGCGAAGATATGATATTTTCATAATTASCACCTTTTTTTCGCTCATGTCACATTTTKAYCTCTATGTTGACTATTGTTATCTCGTGTTGCAAACCTTTGYTTCTCTTGATTATTTWTAATCATACTGAAGTTTCTTCCCAATTATCTCAACATGTTGAGGCAATCTTGATGCAGGAGCATCTTTGGCATTAAGAAATATGCATCAACCAAAAACATTTCAATTTCAATTTAATGAATTGTAGGGTGAGATAAGTGTTGGAACTCCTATAGTTGTAATGCTAGTGCTGAAAGTGAGTGATGTAACTCCCATTGCTATGAAATCATTATTGCATTTCACATTACAGCAACACCAAAGTTACAAAACCTATCACTGCAACACCCATGTTATAAATCATGTTGTTGCAAAACAAGTGGTGTAACTCGCATTGTTGTAACATTGTTTCTTCCATAATCATTCTATAAATAACATTGCTACAACACCAACATTACAACTCCCATTTTAGTAACACCATTGCTACATGATCTATGTTGTAAATCACATAGATTCAACACCAGGACTGTGACTCCCATTGTTGTAAAACCGATTAGTACAACACCCATTCTATAAAATACATTATTTTAACACCAACGGTGCAACTCTAGGAAAGAAGAAATTTTGTTAGAGTGTCATGGATCATGAATCCATGTGTCCCGCAAGAATTTTGTGAAAATATGTGGGCCAGCCATGTGATGGAAGACAATTCAGTTGAAATCATTTGAAGAAGTTAATCATTACAGTTGTCTAAGTTCTCAACAAACATTTAGAAAGCGATTCAGAATTCAAATTGTTGTAACTCCCCACATCCAATGCATCTTGGTCGATAAAAAATTAAACAATTGGGAAGAAAAGAAACAGTTGGAGGGATAGTTCAAATTATAAGAAAGGAAAGAAAATAAAATTGAAAGAGGTTCAAATGGGTAGACATGGAGAGAAGTAAGGAAGCAAGAGGGATCTTCGACATGAGAATAAAGTAGAGGAAGGGATGCTAGTTTTGGATGGATAATGTGGAAGAGAGAGCATGCCTCCAACCATTGAGTCTGAATGAGATCAGTGCCAAATTGGCTAATAATGTAATGAGACTATGAGAGACAATTTTTTGTCTTGTTAATAAATTATCTTGAGTCCATGTTTAATGGGTAGTTCTTGCTTCCATTGTTTTATTCTTTGACCATAAATTCCTCTTAGTGTTTGTTAAGTTGTTAAACTTATGTTAACGATGTTAGTGGTTACATGTGCACTATGTGGGAAGAAAATATGTTTTGTAGTTGGTTCAATACAATATTGAGGGTGATTGTATCAATTTTTCTCCTCCACATGAAAGTGTGAGGCCCTCCTTGATGAAGGATAATGTTATATTGTGTTTTTGACCATGCATTTTGTATGCTTCTTTTTGCAATTAAATAATTAGTTAAGGGATTATTGGTATTAGAGAGTGTGTACTTGGTATTGATGTCTTGAGTCATGATTTTGGAGTGTTTAATTTGAGTAGTCTTCTATCGAGCATTCCTTTGATTTTTCATGTCTTTTGTTTGATCTTGGATTTCGCTGTAGAATTTCCTATAGTCTATAGGGGTTCCTGTAGGTCTATTTATGTGTAACCAGGAGTTGATTTCCTTGTTATTTTTTATGAAAATCATATGTAAGACTATATTTTGATGTTTTACACCTCTTCTTTCTTTTTTACTCTTTAAATATTGAAATGTGAGAGTGATTTTTAATTTCATCTAGATTTGTTTTAGAGATCCTTGTTGGCGACTGCGTTTTTCATTGATCATGTAGGATCCTGTAGAAGAAATTGAATGTGTCCCATATATATTTTTATGGTTGGTTTTATGATTGAATAAGAATGATGGTGTTGATTAGTGGGACATGGAACATATGATGTGAGCACTGGATTATGAATACAAATGGCGTAGATTATGGAAATATTTTTGGGTTTGTATTGTAGTAGTTCAAAGATGGTATATATGGATTGGAATGGATTGAGTATGATGGCATAAAATTTAATGAGAATAATGCAAATGAAAATATGGTTTATAATTGATCTTGAACCATTTATAAGTGATGAACATATGAGTATTTCACCTGTATATTGTTGAAATTGTTGTTCTTTTTTTAGCTTGGTATATGTGTTGATGATGCTATTGTGTTGGGGATTTGAGCTAGGATTTGTGGAAGATATTTTGTTGTAGAAAAATCTAGTTTAATGATGTAGCTGAAGTATTATGGATATGGATTTTGGTGAAGCTAAAAACATCCCTTCTCAAAATGGTGATATACTATGCATACTTGTTCCAGATATTTGGCCTATCCTTATGGAGATAACCTTGAGTAATTTAGGCCTAAAAATATATATGGTTTACTATGCTAAGGTGTACCTATCCTTATTTTGCGTATATTTTTCTCGACCAAGCTCTACTTTTGTTTCATGTTTCTAGAATGGATTTTAGAGAGTTTGACCATTGAATTTTTCAAATACTTCGATTGAATATGTTAAGAAGAAGGACTTGACTCTTATATGTACTTCTCAATACATCTTCAAAGAAGATTTATTATTTAAAGTTTGGTTACATACTTGGTAGCTTTCTCTTTATTTTCTTATTTCCTCTTCTAGTCTTGAACTTGACCTTCTTATGTACATACTTGGATTTCTTTGCTAATGAAGTATTTCAAACATTGATACCTATAACACATGAATTTTTATTTTATTTTATTTTCCTTTTTTTTTTCTCTTGAAGATAATGGTGCCATTTATGGATTTCATCATTGTTTTTCCTCATCAAACCTATAAAGTTTTTCTTCATGAGGTGTATTTTTATTACTAAGACCTAGGGCTATCTCCATGGATTTTTCCAACCAAAGTTATGTCCTAGATGCATTGTGGAGTTTTTCACCTAGGTATTTTTTTTCTTATTTTTTCTCCTTTCTTTTCTCAATTTTTTTTTTTTTTATTGAATAATTTTGGGTTAGTTGAAGTAGTTGAGATATGTTATTATATAATCCATATCCAAGTGGTGAGGTTTTATAGTGGTTTTGAAGTCAATTATTTTATAAAATTTAATCTTGAAGCCATTTACTAGGAGGGGGATGCTCTCTTCCTATACGGTTCTTATCCTTAGTGAGCCATTGTCATAGAATTTCTCAATATTGTAGGGGCGAAACCATATTTTTCTTCATTTTCCATTTAAATATATGAACCTTGAGCCATATAGGAGTTCACAATCCCCTTCCTTGAAATTTTTATGCTTATGACCCTGTCATGCCATTTATTTCTTTGTTGTTTAATTACTTTAGTATGGAACAATGCTTGTTGCATGTATTCATCCAAGGAATTCAAGTGATGAAGTCTCTCCTTTTCAGCTAATGAAAAATATAAGTTGAGGATGGAGGTTTTCTTTAATGTAGCGATTTCAAATTCCGTTGGAGGAATTACTTTCATTCCATAGACTAGATCACAGGATGTGAACCCTATGGGGGTCTTCCAAGTGGTATTGTATGCCCATACTTCCTCAATCAAATTCATTGCCCAATATTTCTTGTTCATGTTGACTGTCTTGGTGACAATGTTTTCTAGTTCCCTATTAGCTACTTTTACTTTCCCATTTTCCTAAGGATAATATGGGGCATATTTATTGTGGAATATGTTGTGGTGTTCCATGATGTCATCTATGAGATTGGGTGTGTGTTGGCACCCAAAGGTTTGGGTTTAGTTTTGAGGATGACCATAAACAAAATTGTGCATGCTCACTCCATTGTTTTGTGTGCACCTAAGGAAATGCACGAGGAACAACATAGAGTGTTCACCAAACCGATTTTTGCTAGTTGCGCCCCAGGATTAAAGGATACCTAGTACGCGTTGGTCCGAGTTTTTTTCAGTTGCGCCATAAAACAAGAGATACCTGCTGGAATCAAGAAAGGAATCATCGAGAAATCTCCCTGAATGATTATTTCCAATAGCATACAAAGACGTTAGATGGAAAAAGATCAAGTTGGTAAGGTAGTAAAGATTACCCCTAATACAGAGTGTCTAAGTGGAGTGCTGGCAGGAACTAGAAGCATGCAAGGAAGTTGTATTAGACAAATGAGTGGTGGAGAGAAGAAAAAGACATTGCTCCCCAACAGATAAAGATATAAAAATAATCCTCAACAACAAAAATGGAGTTAGAGAGTTTTTTAGTTGGATTAACTATCAGTATCGAACTCACTCTGATCTTGTTATATTGTTGTAATACTTTGAATATAGTTTTTCATCTATTCTATGTCTCATTTTTTAACAAAGGCGCATTGTGCAACATGTTGTAACCCTAAGGTTTTATATAGAAAAGATATGAAGTCCTATGGCTGTCATATGTGTCTATCCTACACAATGTATATTCCTGAAATGATGGAATTCTTCCAGTAATAAAGATATGACAATTCTGATCCATTTTTTGTCTGTGATGTATGAGATGAATATGTTTGTGTATTGTTTTAATTATTAGTCCAAATAGTTTATTAGACATGAGTTACATGGATGGGACAATTGTAGTGAATCTTCATTTTTTTAAGCCTTCATTCTTGTCACAAGATCCTATGGTCTCTGTGATCCTCTCTGCATCTCGGGTGCGACCTTTCTCAGCCTTGGCCAATGCTTGATATGTTGGTTCTTTGGGGTTTTATGAATTATGTGAATTATGTTCCCTGATCTAGAGTTATCTCTCCCGGGACTCCAAATCTTGAGAATATATTTTCTTACAGAAAATGAGCCACCTTGTCCTCTATTGAAATTTTCATTACATTTACTTCAACCCATTTTCTCAAACAATTTGTGCACACATGGATGTTCTAGGCCCCATTTCTCAAAATGTTCCAATGAGACTTGATTTTGTAAAGGCATCTCATCTATCCTTGTAGGTTTTCCCATTCTTTGAAATTCATAAAGGTGAAAAATATAGTGGTGAGCAACTTTGTGGAGGGTAGGACAATAATATCTAGCTTACAATCTCTTGTAATATGTCTTTTTTTCTGCATAGTCCCCCCAATAGGGATCATCATTACATGTATGGAGAATTTCATGGATCTCTTATTCTCTCACACATCTCCTCAAAATTTGATCTAGTCCAAGTTTGAACAACCATCCTTGGATCCATGTGTAGGAAACACTTGTCTTGATGATTTTTCATCTTTTCTTGTAGGAGAAGTGTTGAGAAAACTTTCTTGTTGCTAGATAATTAGCTATATTAGCAAGCCAAGGGGTCTCTACTGAAATTGCAAATAGGTGTTCATCCAAAAAATGTTATCAACTACTTCACCTTTTGCATTGTTAGTTAATATTGACAAAAAATGAAACAACATTTTGCTTCCCAAGTTTATCAATTATCATGAGATAAAATAACCGCAATAATAAAAGCTATCTGATTACTCTACAATTTATATCAAGTTTTTTCATTAGATTTCTAATGGTAGCATGACCCGTGTGCACAAATAATAGATAGTTAGTGACATAGTGCTTAAATTTATTTATGGCATATACTACTATAATAAAAAAATTCCCAGTAACTATATAATTGAGCTCTGGACCAAGAAATTTTTTGCGGATAAAATAAAGAGAATATGGGATTTTATCTTCTTCTTGGCCCAAAACTTCCTTGATTTCCTTTTCTGAAGAATTGAGGTGGGTGTCGAAAGGAATGTATGACCTAGGCCCTTTTAAAACAAGGGTTTTAATGATATTTTCTTTGATGCAATCATATTATTTTTGAAAATATGTTGTCCAACATAGTTGAATATATTTGGATAGAAAGGTGAATAGAGGGAAGACTAGTTTTGAAGAAAGGTACATTGTGAGGCATGTTGTAACTCTACGGTTTTATATAGAAAAGATATGATGTTCTATGGGTGTCATATATCTATTTTTTGTACAATGTGTATCTCTTATATGATGGAATGCTTCCAGTAATAAAAATATGTCTATAATGTATGAGATGAATATGTGTGTATTGTTTTAATTCTTAGTCCTAGGAGTTTATCAAACATGAGTTACATGGATGCTAATTGTATTCATTATTTGTTTTTTTAATCCTTCATCCTTGTCACAAGACCCTATTGTTTATGTGATCCTTTCTACATCTCAGGTGAGACCTTCCTAGGTCTTAGACGAGGATATGTTGGTGCTTTGGGGTTTTGTTGGACAACTCTAGATGAACTGTGCGTATAAAAAAACCCAACATTAGGAAGGATGGGATGTGCACAAGTGTGGACCAAAAACTCCTAACAAATGGCTTTGTTGTCGGGACTTGAAGTCTTGTTGAAATCGATGAAGGAAAAAATGAGTTTGCATCCTTATAAAGAGGATATTCAAGACTTGAGAGAAGCGAAAGATGACAAATTTTCCCTACGAGAGAATAAAGGATCGAGGGTGAACATGAAATAATGGAGAGGAAGATATATTTACTCGGATGTTCATAAGCTCTTCTTTGCAACATTTCCTTGTCTATTGCATTAATGACTAAAGTGGGAAGTTGTTATCAATTCTGCTGCATTTCCAGTGAAGCCAATAGTTTGGGATCAAGCTACGCTTGATATCTTTCACATTCTAGATAACAAATGGACTCAGGCTATTTTTTTTTGTTCACTATAGTAAAGGAAGGTTACATTATTGATTTTTATATAGAATATAACGATTATTTCGGCTAGGATTAAAGAAAGCTTGAAGAGGGTCCAAGGAAGTGGATCCTAGAAGATATTCCACTTTAAATAAAGATTTTTTTCATAGAGAGAAGGATTATGCACATGGATCTCAATAGAATGGTCGAGTAAACCCCCTAAACTTGGGTAGGGGTATTTGGAAAAGGTGTAGGGGAAGGAGCTAGAAGATGGATCCAAGGAGTTGTTGAGATGAAGTGAGGTATTGAATGGACCAAAAAGAGAAGAGAGGTATGAAATAAGAGTTGAGATAAAAGGAAGAGTGGAAGAAAAAGGTGGAAAATAATTAGGCAGGGGCGTGCAATGAGGGGTCGGGTCCATGATGAAAAGAAAATAAATTGCACCTAGTGGTACTACAAGAGTGGGTTCTATGCCATAGTGGAGAAAAAAAATTATATCATAGATGAGATGGTGTTTGGTAGGGATGACATTAGTGATACTAGTATGAACCTAGTTGGTGAAATCCAAACCCCTTCACTGTTGTGGAGTTTCACAATTGCAGAAGAATATGAATAATAGATCAGTGGTGCACTCATAAGGAGAGAGGATGGTACACGAAGAAGCAACATGATGATTGGAGAAATATATTTTTCACAAGGTGTTAGTGCGTAGATCTGACCAGGAGACAACACGTAAATTTGTAGTGCGCAAGTCGGATTAAAAGACAAGATGTGCATTTTTTATGTGAAACTAGGAAAGGAAGGGAGTGTGTTAGGAAATTAGGAACACTTCCATGCTAAAAGTAACATAAGAGAGGAATAAAGGTTTAATAAGGAAACTAAATGACAAAGAAAACACACAATACACAAATATTTTACCCTCGAAACCCAAACTAGGAAAACCAACATTCCTTGAGCGTTCTACTCTCTTGTTTTCTTATTCATTCAAAATAAAAGGTTACATTTCTAACCTTGGTCCACACCTAAGACACAATCAACATCATACCATATTGATTTACACAAGAACAACCCTGTAGCCAATTCGTCTTACTTCTATATGACCAACAACCTCTACGATTATTGATTCTTGGTGATTATCCATTCAGCATCTTTTTCAACATTACAACACATATTCTTTATAGGATTTATAGTAGGAAAAACCATATATAAAAGGTGCCATAAAGTGGTTACAGAACTATGCATATCATTGGCTACAAATCCTGTAAAACTTGGGATTCTTTTACATTCGACTACCAAATTATATTACCATTTGGATACAAGTCAGCCTTGATTCAGTCTTCAGTCAATTTCCACATGCCTTCCCATTGACTTCTTGTCGGTTGACCTTTTAAACTTTACCCGGTCAAGCCACCTTGACCTTCGACTTGCTATCAATGTATTCGACTTCGTCTTTACCTGGTACAATCACCTCGACCTTTGAATTAATGTTGATTCCTTTGAATTTGTCTTTACCTAGTCAAACGACCTTGACCTTCGACATTGACTGTTAGCCAATCCACCTTGACTATAATTTCATTCGAAATAATATAACTACCCAACATTCTCCCACTTTTTGTTTTCTTTGTTGAAACTGGGAGACCCTTTAACTCTCGATCATAGACCCAAAGAAGAAATTCCCATTGCCTCTCTCCACCAAGAGAAAGTCCCAGTACTCACAGACTTGGTCAAAGAGTGTGTTATGTTTTCCAACTTGTCTACTTTCTCTAATATCGCCTTGTTTTTTTCCACCATATCTCTGATGAAATGGTATTGTACATAAATGCGCTTATTCTTAGAATGATAAGCATGGTTATTTTCTATAAATATTGTTCTTTGAATGTCACAACTTATCTTCATAGCTCTATGCTCAAACCTAATTCTTGAACACAACCTTCGTAGCCATGCTTCTTCTTTGATTCCATGAGTGGCTGCCATGTATTCATATTTTGTTTTTGAAAAGGCTACAACCACCTGTCTCTTAATCATGTAGTTGATTGCTCCACCAAACATTTTGAAGACATATACACTGGTCAACCTCCGTCGATCCCAATCTCCATCCTAGTCATTTTTGACAAAGCCATGTACATTTAATTCATTCTCACCTCCATGTTTTCCTTGGTATCATATAGAAGAATATTTTGTGACACACAAATACTTGAATACTCTCTTGACAGTTGTCCAACTCTCCTTCCTAGGTGTTGACATCTATCTACTCAACACTCCCAATGAATGGGAACTATTTGGTTGAGTGCATACCATTGCATACATTATAAAAATAATAGCACTTGCATAGGGACCATGTGCCATGTCCTCTATTTCCTCTTGTTTCTTTGTACATTGTTCAACATTTAGCCTTTCTACCACATGAATTGGCACCTTCAAAGGTTTACAATCCTACATGTTGAAAGAATTCAATATTGTTTCAATATACATTGTCCTGTTCAACTAGATCTTTCTAGATGCTCTATCTCTCTTAATATTCATTCCGAAAATGAAGTTCATTTCTCTGAGATCCTTCATGTTGAACATGGAGGATAGATAGTTCTTCACCTCCTTTATTATGTTCATGTTGTTCCCAATCAAAAACATGTAATTGACATAAAATGGTACATATACGAAACTCCTACATGCTTCTTTGGAATATATACAGTAATCAACTTTGTTTCTCAGAAATCCCAAACTAGGTATGTATGTGTCACTAGTTTGGCACCACATCCTTGGTGATTGCTTTATACAATAAAGGTATATTTTCAATTTTCACACCAAATTTTTATTTACCTTTACTACAAATCCTTCAGGTTGTTTCATGTAGATATCCTCTTCAAGTTCCCCATGTAGGAATCATGTATTTACATCCATCTGTTCTATTTCTAGATCAAATTCTATAGCTAGAGACAATAGTACTCTAATGGAAATTAATTTTTCAACAGGGGAAAAAATCTCACCGAAGTGAACTCCATCGACTTGGGAATATCCTTTCACTATCATTTGAGCTTTGGATTTATTGACTTGACCTACGATGTTCATCTTCTTCTTGAATACCCATTTTCTACCAATGAGATTTCTTCCACTAGGTAATTTGAATAAGTCCCTTGTCTCATTCTTGTGCAAGGATTCCATCTATTAAACCATGGAGACCTTCCATAGTTTTCCCTCTACTGAGTCAAATTCCTCCTTGACCAACTTGGGCTCATCATTGGTGGTAGTTAACATGAATGTGGAACGAAAAGTTAGGTGGACTATACCTTTCAATTGGTTTTCTTACTCATTCTGACCTCTTTACGACTGAGGTCGGTTGTTCCACCTCTTCTTCTGATTTAGTTTATTCATCTGAATCATCTTCTTCATTCCTCGGTTCAAACCACACATCCTGTGTATTATTATCTATTTGAACAATTTTTTTAGGATTGGACTTACTTCTGACTTCTCTAAAGACCACATCTCAATTGTACACTATTTTCCTTCATTTTGGATCCCAGAGTTGATATCCTTTCATTCCTTCTTTCTATCCAATGAAAATACACTTGACTACCTTCTTTTCCATATTTCTCCTCTTTTCCTTGGGAACATGCAAAAATGCATCATAGCCAAATACTTTGAGATGTGAAACTTGACCATACATCATGTGGAGTTGTGTCGACTCGCGCCAATCAAAGAGAGATATTCAATAGATATTTTGCAGTGTTGATTTCCTCCACCTATAATTCTTGTGCGAGCACAACACCACTGAGCATTCTCCTTGCCTTGTACATCGATGTTCTGTTCATTCTCTCAACAAATCCATTTTTTAATATTCCTGATACAATATATTATGCAGAACAAAAAATATCTAGCAAGAAATGACAGAATAATAATGATATATCCAGAAAAATATAAGAAGAACAACATAATAGCACCAGAATAATCACAAGGAAGAGAAACTTTATTATTATAGAAATGTTCACTTGCCTCTTCTAGGGGGAAACCTCAAGCAGAGAAGATCTCTATTACAATAATATCCAAGAAAAAATATCCAATACCTCCTACTCTTATTTATACTAGTTCTACCTTCTAAAGAAACTTCTAGAGGAAGATATTTCTGGAAGTAGAAGATTCTATTAGGTCTTATTACATTGACTTATTCTTCTTTATTTATTCAGAATTATTAATTAATGTCAACCTTTATTAAATAGAAAACATATCCTATTAACTAATGCCCCATGGAAAGGGGTTAGGATCGGATCCTAAGATGCCCCCCCTCCTTCAAAAGTAGACTTGTCCTCAAGGTTTCATATGCAAAAACTATTGAAGTATGGTTGTGGGTTCCCAGGTTTCCTCCTCTGGTGTTGTATCCTTCAACTTGATAAACACTTCCTTGACTATGCGTCCATGCAACTGAAGTTCATGGTTATTGAGGAATTCTTCTGGTTGGATCCACAAGGAATCTTCTTCATCTAATTCTAGCAGTATGTTTTGGACTCTACAATTATTTCCCACAACTTTCTTTAGACAAGAAACATGGAATACCAGATGGATTTTGGAATCAATAGGAAGGGCCAATTTGTAGTCCATAGAACCAATACACTTGATGATCTGGTAGGGTCCATAAAACTTAGGTGAAATTTTTGATGTCCTTGAGCATTGAGAGAGGCTTTCTTGTAAGTTTGGATCCTGAGAAACACCTGATCACCTTCCTGAAAAACCCTTTCTAAATGATGTTAATCTTCCTGTTGCTTCATGCAATTTTGGGAATTGTGGAGGTTATCCTTGAGAGCCTCTAGAGTGGTTTTAATTCCTTCTAGCATTCTATCAATATATTGGACCTTGGATGTACCAGGAAGATAGGTAGTGATTGTTGGTGTTATTTTTCCATACACCTATTCATATGGGGTCATTTTAGTGGCCATATGATAGGAAGTATTGTACTACCATTTTTCCAAGGGAAGCAATTGACCCCATTGGTGTTTTTTTTCTGAATCAAAACAATGCAACAAGGTTTCCAATTTTTTTTTGACTAATTTCGTTTGGTCATCAGACTAGGGGTGATAATTTGTGCTCCTGTTTAGTTGGGTGACCTACAATTTAAACAACTCTTGCGAAAATGTGTTGGTGAAAGTTGGGTCACGATATGAGACAATAGAGGTGGGAATGCCATGTAGCTTGAAAATATTATCAAGGAAGACTTGTGCTATGAGTGCTTGTGTGAAAGGGTGACGTAAGGGACAAAAATGATCATAATTGGAGAGGTGATCAACCACCACCATTAAGAAAGATTCATTCTTGTCTTTAGGAAGGCCCACTATAAAATCAATGGATATTTAGGTTCACAGAGAATATGGAATGGGTAATGGTTGGAAGACTCTTGGAGACTTTACCATTTCACCTTTATTACATTGCACACCTCACATTCTCTGAAAAATTGAAGCATATCCTTCTTCATTCCCTCCCAAAAAATAAATAACGACGAGCACGAGCATATGTCTTTTGGAAGCCTGAATGACCCGCTATTTATGAGGAGTGCAACTCATTTAAGAGTTTAGGCTTGAGTGCTAAGGAGGGTGAGAGAACCAGATGACCCTTATATCAAAGAATATTATCCTGCCATGTGTATCTAGCAGGAGGATTAGGGTCCTCCTGAAGACACTGAATTAATTTGGAGGTAGTCTGGTGTGTTATCCACTCATTGCCTACTTCTTCAATCCAATCAGGGACTAGTAAAGATAACACAAAGAGGGAACAATCCTCGGTTTTTCTTGACAATGCATCTGATACTATGTTATATTTTCCCCTTTTGTAGATGATTTCATAATCATACCCAAACATTTTTTTCAACCAATCAGATGAAAAAAAATTCAGGCTATGGTGAACTTTTTTAATATGAAAATGACGTCCCAAGAGATATATGTCTGTGAGGTGTGCATTGCATGGAGAATGGCCATCATTTATTTTTCATATGTAGATTGACCCAGGTTGCGACCACTCAATGATTGGCTAGTAAATGCCAAGGGTCAACCATATTGGGTGATCAATACCCCTATACACATGCCTAAAGCATATGATTCCACCACAAAGGTTTTGTTGAAGTCAAGAGATACTAGGAAAGGGGTCGTGCATATGGCCCTCTTTAATTCTATCAATGTGTGCTCAGCAGTAGGTTTCCAATGAAATGCATTCTTCTTAAGCAGGTCCATCAAGGGCTTAGAAAATTTTCCATAATGCTTGACAAATTTCTTGTAATAGCCTGTGAGACCCAGAAAACCCCTTACACGATTCAAGGTCGTTGGTCGCGGCCATTCTTACCTAGATTGTATATTTTGGGGGTTTAATTTTAAGCCCTCTCAACTAACAATGTTCCCCGATTATTCCACCTTGTTGATGCCAAATGAGCATTTGGTCTTTTTGACAAAAAATGGTTTTCTTGCAGCAAGTGAAGGAATTTGTCCACATAAAGAACATGGCTATCCTATGTGCATCCATAAATCATGATGTAATCAAAGAAAACCAATACAAACTTCAGTAGGTAAGGTTTCAATAGTTTATTCATGAGACTTTGGAAGGTGGATGGAGCATTGCAAAGGAAGAAATACATGACCAAGAATTCATAATGTCCGTAATGATTTCAGAAATCAGTCTTTGGAATATCGACCTCCTTCATCTGGATTTCTTGATAACCAGATCAAAGTTTTAATTTGGTGAATACATAGGCATCTTGTAATTCATCCATCAAATCATCAATGACAGGAATGGGAAATTTATATTTGATGGTTAGTTTATTCAAGGAATGAAAATCAGAGAACATGCACCAAGTACCTTATTTCCTTGGAACCATCACAACTAGTGAAGAATATGGGATAGTACTAGGGAAAATTACCCTTGCCTCCAGTAACTCGTGTACCATATTTTCTATTTCATTTTTTTGATAAAAGGGGTATGTGTAGGGACGTACATTGGTGGGTTGATTTCCTGGTAGGAGATGGATTCTATGATCATGCTCACCCTTGGAAGGAGGTAAGGCTCTAGGAAGCTAAAAGATCTTGGGGTATTTGTCTAAGATGAGTTGCAGACTAAGAGGAACTATGTGAGATACTTGGTCAGTGACCTGGATGGAATTAAATTGAGCAATCACACCATGATGGCCTTTCTTCAAGATTTTTTCCATCATGTGAGAGCTGATGATTTCAGGAGAGATTTCTTGGATACCCTAGAGAGTATAGGGGTGAGCATCTTGGGTGAAGCTCATATATAATTATTGATAATCCATTGTGATCAGCCCCAAAGTGCGAAGCCATTCCATGGATAATACAATATCACAACCACCCATGGAAATAAAAAACATGTGGTTTACCAGATAGTAATCACCCATTTGGAGTTTGAAATTCTCACAATGACCCCCACACTTCATATTACCACCATTAGTGATGAGGATTTGAAAATTATAAATAGGGAAGACAAATCAATGGAGCTCATCAGCTACCCTACAATGGATAAAATTATGGGTTCTACCACTATCAATAAACACCACAAACATCCTATGTTTAATGTATACTTTAATATTTAATGTTTTTGGGGCCAAAATACCTAAGAGTGCATGAAGCGAGATGATCGGTTCCACAGATTCCATTAGCGCGACAATTGGATCTTCGATGGGATCACTTGGTTGAGCTTCCTCTTGGTCTAAAACCTCATCTGATCGGATATCGTATTAGGAAGGGGGATCTAACGCATCAATCTGGAATAACTTTTGTTCTTGAAATTTATGCCCTCGTGCATACTTTTCATCACAATAGTAGCAAAGGCCTTCCTTACAACGTTGCATCGTTTCCGCCGGAGATATCCTTTGGATATTCAAAGTTGTTTTTGGAGCAGGGGTATCCCCTAGAAGAGGATGGTTGGTAAATGGATCCTTCAGGGATGGCACGTGGAAGATGATATTTTCTTCCCTGGATAATTGGCAGGCTTGCAACTAGGTTGTAGGATGATGCATGTTCACATGAGCCTTAATAGTGTCTTTTAATCCACTGATAAAACATTTCAGGTAGAATTCATTTGATAAACCCTCAGTATGAATAGCTAATTGTTCAAATGTTGGGATGAAGTTTGTGACAGAGCCACTTTGGCACCGCTTAGTGAGTCGCCCCAAAAATTGTGATTCCCGATCAAAATAGGCATAAATAGCTTTGGAGAACATGTTCCAATTGGGATGTCCTGGATAGCATTTCTTATTCCATTTCCACCATTACCAGCACTCTTGATCCAAGTACAAAACCCATACATGGAGTTTGGTCTCATCATATCGAATATCATGAAGGGAGAATTATTTTTCCATTTGAGAAACCCACCTGGCTGGGTTGGAACCATCAAATTTATGCATGTTAACTTTTAACACCTTAGTAAAAGAAGGTGGAGAACCCCAAGGGGAGAGAGAGGACTGAGTATGTTCATAATGAGAAGAGTGAATTTCTTCTAGGTTTGGCTCAATATTGTTACCGCTGAATACTTGCATCAATCTGTTGACTTGATTATCAAGGGCTCTGGTAAATTCATTACGGAGGGAAGTCATATTGTCTGCAATTTGTTGTTCCAAGTGGGACATTCTATCCTCCATGGTGTCTTGGGACTGAGAACGAGTTGTAGGCATGGTGAAGTCTTAAGTAACAACTAAGGTGTCTGGAGAGAAAAAAATGGTATTAAAAGGGATAGGTACCCCATTGATTAGGACAAAGAGATGAATCCAATGGGATAGCTCTCAAGAAAGGCGTCCCAGAGGGGGTTGGGTCCACATGGAAAAAATATTAAAATTGAAGGGTACCACTGAGATCAGAATGAAGAGAGGAATGAAATGGGCTAGGTAAAAAATAAGGGTGTTGACCGGGCCAAATTTTTTTTTAACACCTGCGAAGTTATACTCCAAACTGAATAATACTGTAGAGGCGGAATGCCCAAATTATTAATAGGACAAAATATGTAGTAATTTCGCAACCCCAATGTAGACAACAAGGTTGCACTGCAATAGATATTGTATTTTCTTTCTCTCTTTTTTCCCCAAGGGTTAGGGTTTCCAAGGAATCTATAGTGAAGGGTTTTCCTTGTGCTATAGTTCTCGTATATACGTGCGGGGTTCAACAATGGTACTCAACCCAATATTTAAGGGCATAATCTAAGGAGGCTAGAATGTACCCTTACCTATACTACCCAACTACCCAGGTACTAGAGAGTCACTTACCAAGTGTTGTTCTCAGTGACACTATAACAATCAGGTGGTTGATCGATTTATCTTTGGAGGGATTCAGGATGCCTAGGATGATCCGTATATGGGTGTTTTCATATGCACAACCACTTGAAGGTGTACCAATAGGGGTTAGAAGGGTGGCCAATAGATGTGTTCTTAAAAAAAACTTGTATTTCCTATGTTTATGACTCCTTCACCATACGTTTATGTGCATAATGACATATGTTTGTAGCTTAAAGACACTAGAATACGTCTCTACCCTGAAAACAATTTAGTCCACAAGTATTTCATGGGAAAGAGCTCTGATAGCACTTGCAATCTTATTGATACAATATATTATGAAGGACTGAAAATATCTGGCAAGAAATCAAAAAATAATAATGATATATCCAGGTCCCTGAGGTGTAGGACAGTCGGTGACAGAGTGTGTTGTTAAGCCACTCCGTGTTGAAAAGTCACCAGTTCGAAACCTGCGGGGACCAAAAAACCAACCATGTTAAGGGTTGGTGTGGCTCAAGCTGGGTGTGATCCCTGAGTGATTTTGGAGACTTATATGCCCCTGAGTCACAGTTTCTCAAGCCACAGGTTAATCTCGATGCCAACAGGTTCGGCCACATTAACAAACAAAAAATAATAATGATATATCCAGAAAAATATCAGAAGATCACTAGAATAGCACCAGAATAATCACCAGGAAGAGCAAGTTTCTTATGATAGAAATGTTCACTTTCTTGTTTGAGGGGGAAACCTCGAGCAGAGAACAAGTATATTAAAATAATATCCAAGAAAAAATATCCAATACCTCCTACTCTTAATTATACTTGTTCTACCTTCTAAAGAAACTTCTAGAGGAATATATTTCTAGAAGCGGAAGCTTATATTATGGCTTCTTACATTGACTTATTCTTCTTTATTTATTAGGCCTTACTAATTAAATTCAACCTTTTTTAAATAGAAAACATATCCTATTAACTAATGACACATGGATAGGGGTTAGGATCGGATCCTAACACATTTTGTTTTGGGTTATATGTGTGGTATTTTGGTGTGATATGAAACACTTCTTGAAGAACTGATAAAATTATTTTTCACAAAATTCACCACCATTGTTAGTTATCAACACCTTAATCTTCTTATCTGTCTGGTTTTCTATAAGAGATTTAAACTCTTTGAATTTCTCGAAAACCTATAATTTCTTCCTCGGGAAATATATCCATGTCTTCCTGGAAAAATCATCTATGAAGGAGACATAATACAGGGATCCACCAAGTGAAGGAACTAAAATAGGGCCAAACAAATCACTATGAACTAACTCTAGAATCCCATTTTCCCTTGTCTCTCCAGATGGAAACCTTACCCGACTTTGTTTTCCATATATACAGTGTTCATGAAATTTGAATTCTAAATTAGATTTAGGAAAACCTTTGACCATACCTTTGTTATGCATAGATGAAAGTCCTTTTTCTCTTATGTGTCCCATCATATCGTGCCATAGCATGGTTAGGTCGAATTTATGATGAATTTTTGATTTAGTTTGAGTCTAATCAGCGCAAGTCGAGTTGAAGTCAAGTCGACTTCAGGAACATCAATGTTGTTGCACCTAGTCAAGTTGACACTCCCTAGTAACTTGTATAAAATTCCAATCCGAACTTGTTTCATTAAGACCATTTCAACTTTGAAAATCTTGCATGAATCCTTATGAAATAGAGTGTGAACCCCTGCATCACTCATCTTGCTGAAATATATCAGGTTTGTTTCCAAACCCGAAATGTGTAGCACACCTGGAAGGGTTCTACTCCTCCCATCCTGCAGTATCATTCAGACTCTTCCTCGTCCAAAATTTTTCATTGTTGAGTCGTCCCCAAAGAACACATATCCTCCTTCATATTGTTCATATTCACATAACCATTCTCTATGTGGTGTCATATGATAGGATTCTATTGATTCGATCAACCAAACATATTTATCTAACTGTGTACTAATCGATGCCAGGTACACATCACCTCCCTTATTCGGAGTCATCTTTCTCTCAGTCGACTTCTTCTCGTCGGATCTCATCTTGAATTCCATTTTCTTCAACTTGCAGTCACTTTTGTAATTCCTATCTTTACCACATTTCCAACATCTTCTTTTCAACTGAACAGGGGATTTATATGTACCCTTCGACTTAGAATTTCTAATAGATAATTTTCCTTTACCTTTGTCAAATAGTAGACCTCTCAACACTAAAACATCTTTGGTTGATCCTTCCATGCTCTTCCTTCTCATTTCTTTTGACAGTATATATGCAACCACGTCTTCTAGCACTAATGTGGTTGTATTAGTCAATATAGCCACGACTAAGTTATCCAAAGTGTCTAGAAAAGAACATAATAGGATAATACATTTATCCTGCTCGTTGATTTTATTATTCATAGAAGATAACTAGCTTATAATGGTATTAAATGAAATTAAATGATAAGTCATCAAACTTCCCTCTCATCCTCAAAAGATACAATTTCTTTCTGAGAAACAACTTATTTATCATGGATTTATACTCGTACAAGATCCCCAACTTGTCCCATAGTTTCTTGGTCGAATATTCACTTGAAACATTCAACAGTACCAAATCTGCAAGACAAATTTGAATCATACTCCTTTCTCTTCTCTCTAGTTTTTCCCATTCTTCCATCGACATACCTTTCAGCATGGTACCTGGACAGATTGTTGTACATTGTTCTCTATCTACAATGAGATATTCAATTTTAATCTTCCAAAGCTCAAAATTATTTCCATTGAATTTTTCAATATATATTCTCGAGTTGCTTACAACACAATCTTTAAAGATTTCAGACTTACAACACTTACTGAACCTAGGGTTTATCTTAGATATATGGTTGTTAAATCAAGATATGATACCACATTTTAGTAAATTAGGAACACTTCCACGCTAAACCTATCATAAGAGAGGAATAAATATTTAATCAAGAAAGGAAATGACAGAGAAAACACACAGTACACAAAGATTTTACCCTGGAAATCCAAACTAGGAAAACCGACATTCCTTGTGCATTCTACTCTCTTATTGTCTTACTCATTAAAACAAAAGGTTACATTTCTAACCTTGGTCCACACCTAAGACATAATCGACATCAGACCGTCTTTCGTTACACAAGAACAACCCTATAGACAATTTGGCTTACATCTATATGACTAGCAACCTCTAGGATTATTGATTCTTGGCAATTAGTCATTCATCATATTTTTCAGCATTACAACATTCCTTCTTTATAGGCTTTATAGTAGGAAAAACACTAAGGAATAGGAACCCAAAAAAAGTTATAGATCCACGTAGATCATTGGCTACAAATCCCGTGAATATCTGGATTCTGTTATAGTTGACTACTAAGTCAGATTACTAGTCAACCTTAATTTGGTATTTAGTCAATTTCCACACGCTTGCCCGTCGACCTCTTGTTGGTTGACCTCTTCGAATTTACCTAGGTGATCCACCTAGACCTTTGACTTGATTTCAATGTATTCGAATTCATATTTACTCGGTCAAACCACCTTGACCTTTAACTTGTTGTCGATTCCTTCGACTCCATCTTTACTCGGTCAAACCAACTCTACCTTTGACATCGACTATCAGTTGATCCACCTTGACTAGGATTTATCTACAAATAATATAACAACCCAAAAAAGTGCACATAATGTTGGTGCACAATAAAAATAGGAACATGGAGGCTCCCCCACTGGTAGGGAGACAAATTGACAGTAGTGGATGGTCTTTCATGGCTACAAGTAGATATCTCTTTGGATCACCTCATGAAAATTTCTATATGAAGATAGAATTACCCCCCCTTTATACCATCCCCCTTGGGAATTTTTAATCAAGAAGAAAACACAACAGATACTGAAGATATTGGAGTCTAAGAAAGAGAAGAAGAAGATAGAAGTGACAAGGAAGGTGAAGAATAAGGTGAAGTCAACAATAGTTGACCTCGAGTGATAGTGTCGTGGAAAGATCAAGCCAACAGTAGTCACATAAGAGGAACTAGCTCTAGTTTGTAGATGGAAAATCAGGAGACTAAAGTGAGGTTTCCCCTATTCCGTGGAACAGTTAAGGACGATGCATAACAACACTAGTTCACCCGTGAAGCAATTTGGTCTATAAGAAGAGTTATAGACAATCCTTCTAAGACCACACAACTATGTGAGTGGGACATGTAATTTCCCTGGTCAAGTTCAAGTAGGATCTGATTAGGGTGTTTCATTATCCCAAGTCAGAATCCCAATGCATTACTGAAATAAAGGACATCAAACTAAAAGAAGGACAAACTGTCTAGGACTATGACCAACAATTTAATATCTTGTTGGATAGGTTGACGTTCCAAATCCAGGATGTGCATCATGGAGAATGGATAACTGTGGGATTACTCTCCCATATCACATGCACCCAAGAAAAGGTGATGAATAAGGAAGGGGTAGTCGAGATCATTATGTGCTTGGAAGATACACCTAGAGACACATATACATAGATCGATTTGGTGCAGGTTCAGTCAAAACTGTCCAACCTAACGATACAAAAAAACGAGATGGCCAAGACTAAATTCATGCATGAGGATGTATGGTGTACTACATGTCATTCCAAGGGGAATTGTTGAGGTGAGTTCCCCTTCCTTCAAAATTATGTGGCGACAGACATGCCAAGTCCATTTCCATTCAGACAATCAGAATGGTGTGAAATATGCAGGCAGTGGGGCGATGTCCCACCCCACTATACCACATTGTAGAAATACCAGATAATGACTCACACTAAATTCTTTGAGTTCTGTAAATTTATCTTCCATGATGTCAATAATTATCGATCCCTCCAATTAATGAAAGATAACATGCATGATGCATTCTGGGTACAAGAGGATAAAAAAGGTGGTGAGCATGGTCACATAGACAGAGGCAGATACCAGGGAGGACCCCAAGGTGGATATGGGAATGATCATGACCGTGTATATGGAGGAGTAGGAGGTATACCCCCCAACTATTTTAATTATGGTGATATTGGTCATGTATCATGATTTTTCACCAAGTTCGACATGCTCTTTGTCTATTGTTATATTCCTAAACATATAACCAAGGATTGTCCCAATTTATTGAAAAATGGGAGGAAAATAAGGCCAATTGTAACATGGTGCATTTCGAGCCACAAAAAACAAGTAGAATAATGAATTTATTGACATATGGTAGTAACCCACAAAGCAGAGAAGAGAGGAGTAGAATTCGAGCATGTTGAAGGCTCGGGTCAAAGACTAGACGAATAGATCAAGAAGGCACTTCATTCCCCTCATAAGTTTGATGTTTCTTAGTAGAAGGATTTTTTGCACGATGCACATAGATCTCTTGAATAAGAAAGAGCTTGAGAGGAGTTGTAATGGGTGAGTTAGAGGTCTCTTGAAGAGGCATGAATCTGAGAGGAAGTGCAGAAGGAGACACAAAGGTTGCTAGAAGAAGCACAGATCTGCAAATATGTGCAACATGTGATGCAGAGGTTGTTGGATAAATCTCACGTGTGCGAGGAGTTGTATCATGCGACACAAATATATTTGGAGGAGGCTCATGTGTGTGATGAAATATAGTGCATGACCTAGAGCTAGATAGAGGAATCATGTAGATAGAATTTGCTATGATGCACTAAGAAAAAATCATATGAAGAATAATTCTAGGAGGATTTACAACACAAAATATACGTAGAAGCCTTGGGAGACTTAGGTCGCATGGAAGAAGCCAAATATCAAGTCAATACCTTCTTTCACTATTGTTTGAACTTTCTTAAAGATCCAAAAGTGGAAACTAAGATGACCTAGATGTTAACTACTTGCATGAAAGAAGAAGAAGAGGAGACCACCATATATGCTCCGCTTCCAGAAAGGGATGTCTTCCAGGTTAGCAAGAAAAAAAAAACTAGATGGAAATTCAAGATGACAAGAGAGCTTGGTGGGTATGACATGGATGTGGTCATGTTGGATCTGGGATCCAAGATGAACATTTTTCCCAAAAAATGTTGGGAAGTGATGGGTAAGACTAAGTTGGTTTGGTCACCCATATAGCTTCGTTTGGATAATCAATATAATATCTACCACATAGATTGGATCAAGCAAGTAGAAGTGAACATAGAAGGAGTGAAAACAAAGGCCAAATTCAAATTTATCAAGATAATGGATGAGTCTGATCCATGTCCTGTATTATTGGGCATTGATTGGGCATTTAACAATAATGCAGTTTGAAATTTGAAGAAGAGGCATAGTCCTTTGAAACTAATACCCTGTGCATGGTCGTTCCACTAGATACATATAAGGGTGATCAATACAATAATCCCATGGATGAGGATGTGAAAAGCTCAGTCATTGAAAATATTTACAAAATCAAGGTGTGCAGGGAGGACTACATCAACCCGATTGCAGATGGTGAGATAAGCTAGTGAATTTTCAAGTCTTGTGACAAAGACTTTGAGGATGCCAAGGAGAGGTGGAAAAATAAGATATATGAAGTCTCAACAAGATAGTGCACACATATATCTACAGAATATGCGTAGAGTATTTTGGCCCCTATCGTTATGATGGGTCGGAGCTAGTGGATACATTGATTGCATGACTATAGTGCATTCTTGAATACTAGCGGCCTCACACACTTGACTCAGTACTAGTAGGTATTTATAAGCATTGGTGGAATGCACATCAAGACTCATGTGATGATTAGGATGTAGTAAAGAAATCCATGTGAGAAAAAAATCATACTAGACATGGACATTGTTGGCACAGGGGAAAACCTAGGGTTCAACTCTTACATCGCACCAACAAAACCCTAACTACCAACCCTTTCGGAAACACCTGAGAAGAAGATGAAGTCTTACCTAAGGTAGAGGCAGGGGGGGTTGCAGGACTGAAGTTTCTACAACCAAACTGGGACACATATCTGTGATTACAATACTTAGCAAAGCACTTAGAAAACCATATCATTAGTTCTTGAATCTTATTCACATCGCAGATTAAACCCTTATTAAATATCATCATCATAACAATAAAGATCAAGCACTTCCAATCACTTAGCACATAGAATTAGCTCAGATCTAGAATTAAATCATCTTTGATCACTAAGAAACAACATCAGATGCATTCATCATACATTACAACAACATCACTAAGAAAATAAATTCATAAATAACATCGCACAAAACACATCAAGACACATGATATACATGGTTCACCCAAGTGTGGGGCTACATCCACCAACTTCTTCTTCTTCTTGATTAGTCTTCAATATTCTTACATTCATCTACTCCTGTGCACAAATCCAGAAATCCAAACTCCACAGAGGAAAGTAGATCTACGCACTACACACCAGACCCTCCTTCCCAAAATTAGGTCAAGGCACAGAGCCAACTCCTTACTATCACAAAGCCTTACAAACATATCATGCACATATCCAATTAGCCAAATATCTTACATTTATTTCACTAAGATTATTCTACTTTCTACATTACATTCCTTCATATATATACTTTTACAAAAAGGCCTAAACATGGGTAAACCCATGGGTGAACATCCCATAACCCATTACATAAACCCTATTAAACCCTTTGCTTGATCCACAAGCCTGCAAAATAAGCAAGATCCTGCGATCACAGCTCCGCCTGAGCACTCCATCTTCGACCAGCCTATAGAAGTCCCAAAAGTGGTCAAACATGACCAATGTTTCCTAAAACCTTGGCCAAGGGTCAACAGGCTCCCAACAATCTCATGTGACTAATCCCAAGTCACTCAGATCCATGAAACACTCCTTCAAAGGCATCAAGCTTAGCTCAAGCTGTTGCTGCTTCACCAGAGCCTCCTTCTTGATGAACTCCTGAATCACTTGCTATGTAATAGGCCCTTCTAGATGTTGTTCCACTATCACAACCACTTGGTCTAGCTGTGAGCCTTATCCTTCAATCTCTTCAAAAATCGTGCAGGCTTCCTCCTACACTAGCTGTAATTTATGTGTAACCTCTATGACTTTTCTATGAATGGCAGTAAGCTTCTACTAGACTGTGTGTTGTTCTTGTGATCTCTTTATTTTCTCAACTGTAGTGAGTGATTTCATTTGAACTTGCACAGTGGATTCCTGCTACTGTGCCTCCTGGAGCTATGCTTCTAGTTTTCTCAGCTTCGGATCTTCTGCTAGGTGTTCGTAGGTCTGTGCACTACGATTACTTAATTTATTACATTCTGATGCGAGTGACCTGATCCTTCCAACTATGCTCCTAGCGAATTCCTCCCTCTTATCGCGCACTTCTTGTGGAGTGCTTGACACTACTTGGAGTTATAACTCAGTTACTCTCGCTTGAAGCTATTGAATGGCCTCAGTGAGCTTCCCCACTTGAATATCGGTTGACTCTTCTTCCTCTTGTGCCAAGCCCGACACATATTGAAGTGTTTTAGTCACTGCCTCTTTGATCACAGTATGATCTGTGAGCAGTTGGTATTTTTCTTTCTGTACCTTTGCATTTTCCTCCTTGAACATCGCCCGAATTTCATCTTTCTTCTTCTACGCAACTCAAAGTTTCTCTAAGACCTCCTCCTTTTCTTGATTCAAGGCTTCTATAGTGTGCTCCTTTTCTTCTTCACCTCACTGAATTTGAGCCTCTGTTGCATCTGCTAATATTCATAATTGGGCGGGCTCATCCCCCAATTCTGCATTTTTTTACGAAGAAGGCATAATAGGTACTGCGCAGCTCGAATGTATGGCTTGCTTTATCTCCTTCAACTCCTTCTCTATTATTTCATACAACGTCCCCTAATGTTTTCCGTAGCACTGCAAGATAGCCTCTAAAGCATCCTCCACAACTGCGATGATTATATCGACGTCATCCTCTATGAGCATGGACTTCATCTTGGGCTTACTGATGCACATTTTCTTTCTTGACGAGGGTTTCTGTGGAGAAACATTCTGCTTATTCAATGTTTTGACCTCAGTAGGGGGATCCTTTGGTAGTGTAACTTCACCTTTGTCTTGATTTTCTCATTCTTTCCCTCCTTCTTCTTGGTTCACTTCATCTCCTCCTCCTCTTGCAAATGAGTCAGGCCTACTTTCCTCTGAGGTGTTGCCCTTGTCATCAGTTTCTATGTTCTACACTTCCTCCTTTTTCTTCTTTTTCTTCACGCTAGTCTATCCATCATGTTCGACCTAGGTGACCAAGGGACTTCCAATGATGTCGGGGTTAGAGAGTTCTACATCCTCAAATGGTACAAGGAACTCTCCTGGCCATTCTTTGGTGATCTCCTCCATATCTTCGTCGGTCATCTTATAATAGGACTGCAATTCCTCCTTACTCTCATCCCTGCGTGCGGTGATGTAGATAATGTGTCGATATGCACAAAAATTCACTAGCAGTCTGTACTGGTGCAATGTATTCAGTGTCATGCATGGAAATTATTCAATATCATGCTTCAAATGCTGGTAGTAAGCATGGAAGAAAACATTCGACTTCCACTGCTTCGATATATCATTTGTATACCACAAGGTGGAGAACCTTGCAACCAATGACTTTGATGGCTCATCTTCTGGAAATGTCTCTCCTTCTGGCATATTCCAAGCGACAAATGCGATCAGTACTAGTAACCAACTGAAATGAAATTCATAGCCCCGATCCTACGCTTCGTGGTAGTCCTTCTCTAACTCATTGACTAGGTAACTCTCCTGGTTCATTTGCATCCCCTCCACGCACTTTCTTGCAAGGTATACTATGATTCTAGTGACCTACATGGGACAGTTCTTTTTGGTGAGCTTTCCAGCTATAAGCTGACAAGCTAGGCGCAATGCACCATCCTGGATGGAGGCTAAATTGTAGCCTTGTTTTTACTTCTCTACATCGTTGTAATCCTACTTTATGCACTATTCTAGGGAGTGATTTGAAGTGTTCCTTGGGTATAACTATTGAGGGTCCGGTCCTTGCATGCTCAATCCTGTGATGAGGTGGATCAGTGCCAGATCCATAGTGACATGCCTGTCGAGCCATATATATCCTCTGTGATATCACTACAAAAGGAGTTTAATGCAAGCATTAACCTCCTGATGTCATCCAAAGTGAGGGATCTTCATCACATTCAGTATCGTCGACTACACGAGTTCCTTAATCCACGGTTTGGAGACTATGTGCGGCTTCCTTCCATTCATCTTCATCAAATACCTATGTGGCGCGAGCATTGCGTAGTTCTTCCTGTCTCCGAGGTTAAAGTATTTGTTCTTCAGAGCTGGGATGTTTCCTAACTGGGGTCCAAATACGCGTATCCCCTTCGAGATTTATGCAATGATCAATGTGTACTCAAATTCACATGGGATACTGTTGTGGTTAACCGCGCCATCTAAAGGAGGTATATAATATGGCAAGACCGACAGGATCTGCTTCGCATTAGCTAGAACATCACGGTGCTTTCTTCGCTTCTCAGTAGTACGGATAGAACGACGTCCAATCGATGGGGATGATTGCAATACTCTAGTCGATGATGCATGTATTCCTACATACATAACTCTCTCAGCCATGAGATCCATGAGAATCTCCTCCACAGATTTCTCTAACATGCTATGTTCGCCCGACATTCACACTTGTAATCAAATAGATTGGGTAGGAGGGAAAATAATTGAGGTAATCAAATGGACGGTGAGGTCTATAAATCACAACGTGATATGCAATCGATTCTCTGTTAACTTGGATAATCACAGGTGGAAAAAAGTGGTCCTGACGTAGCATCCTATGGGTTAAATAAGAAAGCGTCGTAATGGATTCCTCCAATGGGCAGGAATGCATCAATCAATGTGAATCAGTCCATTATGGCATGGTCCCAACGGTCCAACGATGGTATTTCCGTCAATGACTTCATTTCTAGCCATTCCAGAGCATTATTCTAATGGTTAGGGTGCCTTCAACAGTCATATAGCTTCATCATGGTGAAGTCCCATTCTGCGTGGTTCTGCTTCCTGCATATATGCCTCCTGCGAAGTCTTTTTTGGACCCTCCTGTAGTTTTTCTAGCTTGTCTTTCTTCTTAATGAGTTTCCTTTCCTTCTTTCCTGTGATCTGAGTCTCTGGATTCCTCTTTCCATTCTTATGCTTATCTTTTCATAACATAGTGACTTCATGCTGCTAATGTTCTTTCAAAGGGTTCAAAGGTAATACCTCTTTGCATACTAGGTCTTGGGTATACATACTTTATTCTTGCATGGATAGGTCCTTTAAACCTTCTCGCGTTCTTTCAAATTTGACAACTAATTCTCTTTCCCTCTTTTGCTTCGACTTATCCTCTTGTTCTTCTATTAGTCTCTCTATTTTTCTGATTATGAGGTCCCTTAGTTCCTACTTTTTCTGTTTTGTGGTTTCCTCCTATGTTTTCCTTTTGATATGATCCTTCTCAATCCAAGTATTTCCTAAAAAAAGTGGAAAAGGGACTTTGTTCTCAATAAACTTAATGACTTCAAACTCTTCTTCAGTCGATGTTTCATGAGCAATAATAGGTATGTTAGTAACTCTTCCACATAGGGTTATCATCTTTCCTTTAAACAATCCTATCCTTCCTAATGAAGTTATCATCGCAGGATTTCCCAAAATTTCCCAAGTGATTTATAGTATAATGTTCACATTTGTTTCTTCATCCAATACAGAGTCTATGTCGAAGTCTTCTATTTTTGTGACTATGCGTTGTTTTTATTTCAAGATCTCTGACAAACTAACATCATTGTGGTCATCCATTGCTTCTTTTAACTGCACTAACATAGTCTGATCTTTCTTTGATTCTTTCTCTTTCTAATTTTCTAACATATCCTTAGTCTCTTGACCTTCTTTATAGTTTTCTTGTCTCACGTTCATATTTTCAATTTTAGCAATCATCCTTGGGAAATCCTCAACCTCATGACCAATAAATTTACAACAAAGACAAATAGGACCTCTACTAGGGCATTCCTTAGAAAGATGTCTCGATCTTATGCAATTATAACACAGTGTTATTCCTCTCTTTCTTTTAAACAAGCCCCATCCTTTCCTTAACTGTGCACTGGGATCACAGTGCTAGATCTGCAATCTGCAAAAATTCTTTCTAGGTTCCTACATCCACTTATTAGTCCAAAAATTCTTTCTATGCATATGAATAACATATGTTTCTCTATTTCTATCAAATGTATTCATATCAACTCTTACTTATAACTATTCCCTAACATTCAGGCTAGGACAAAATCTATCGAACATACCTAGATTCATACTTTCGAAGAATTTTTTTTCACTTATCTTACCTTTACCAGAGAAAAAAGATTTAAGATCTTACCTCTTTTCTTCAGATCCAGTTTCTTTCTTAGCACAGAGATTCACAATTCAAGTAGAATATTGCGCACTACAACAATAGATATACGCACAGAGATTTATGTTTTCTTCAGTTCCCAACAATCACAGTTTCAAGTCCCGACATCAGAACCATTTGTTGGCACAGGGACAAACCCAGGGTTCAACTCTTACATTGCACCAACAAAACCCTAACTACATACCCTTTCGGAAACACCTACGAAGCAGATGAAGTCTCACCCGAGATAGAGGCGGGGGCAGGGGGGTTGCAAGACACAGACGTCTACAACCAAAATGGGACACATATATGTGATTACAATAATTAGCAAAGCACTTATAAAACCATATACATTAGTTCTTGAATCTCATTCACATCACAGATTAAACCCTTTTTATATATCAAAGCCGTAAAAATAAAGATCAAGCACTTCCAATCACTTAGAAAATAACGTTAGCTCATATCTAGAATTCAATCATATTTAAGCACTAAGAAACACCATCAGATGCATTCATCATACATTAAAACAACAACACTAAGCAAATAAATGCATAAATAACATCGCACAAAGAACATAAAGACACAGGATATACGTGGTTCACCCCAGTGTGGGGATGCATCCACCAACTTATTCTTCTTGTTTATTAGTATTCAATCTTCTTACATTCATTTTCTCCTGTGCACAAAGCCATAGAGCCAAACTCCACAGAGGACATGAGATTTGTGCACTACGCATCAGACCCTCCTTCCCAAAACCAGGTCAAGGCACATAGCCAACTCCTTACTAGCACAAGGATTTACTAACATATCATGCACATAGCCAATCAACCAAATATCTTACATTGCTTTCACTAAGATTCTACTACTTTCTACATTACATTCCTTCCTATATATACTTTTACAAAAAGGCCTAAACATGGGTAAACCCATGGGCTGACATCCCATAAACCATTACATAAACCCTAGTAAACCCTTTTCGCAGTCTACAAGCCCACAAAACAAGCGATATCCTGTGATCTCAGCTCCGCCTAGGTGCTCCATCTTCAACCAACCCGTCAAAGTCCCAAAAGTGGTCAAACATGACCAATGTTTCCTCAAAACTTGGTCAAGGGCCAATAGACATACAACTATATGTGTGCATGTGAAAGGTGGTGGGTACTGAAACATGCACATCATATATGCCTTAGATAAATCTGTAGGTCAATTAAGAGGATTGAAAAGAAGGTCACTTGCCAATAATGAAGAATCCCCATTACACTACGAAAGGAATTGAATCTACAGGGGAAAGCTTCTGCTATAGTGTCCCTGCCAAAAAAGAAGCTCCAACTTATCCTATCACTGCTAACCACATGGAGAACAAAAAAAAGTATACAAGAAGTACCTAATTCGTGATACTTGGGGGACAAAACAGACATGATGGATACATGTGAAGTGGAACTACGACCTACCTGGGGCCACCACGATTCTATGATTAATCGGAACCCATATAGGGAGGTGTAAGAAACATGCGTAGCACCTCCCGATGAATAACAAGTGTGCATGTATGGAAATTCCCCATCACACTTTGGGCCCCATGGTCCCGATCCTCTTACATATCAATATGGTGATGTTTCCATTGAAAAGTAATGGCATAGCATATCACTCCTAGGTATGCCAACAATAAATGTAGTGGCCTTCCCAACACATGCAGTTGTATGGAAGTTACCTTGGTCATTAACTAGCATTTACTCCCTAAAGAATGCTCTGACATATGGGCTCTCAATTGACGACAATGAAAGATCATGCAACCCCCATTTAGCTAAAACTAGGCCAACAATGCTAGAATACAAAACAAATACACATGTTGAAAGTATGTTACAACTACTTCCGTCCCACCACCTAGATATCCTACAATACTCATTTGGAAACATTTTTCCTTTCTCATTATTTCTACCTTGATTTGTATGCACCTTCCTCCCTTCATAATAAATATCCTAAAATAAGTTTCATATTCATAGTAGCGAAACAATAACCAGGAGCCATCCACCTCGTCCATTTCCTAACCTTTTTCCAATGCCCAACACATTGTTTCCATGGCCTCCTTGAGCAGAGGCCATGCCTGAAGAAGAGCCCAGTTTGTTTTCGATCGCCAAATGGAAGAACATGCATTACCTCAATATTCAACGTTCATAGGTTCCCAAACATGGTGGGTACAATATGTCTTGTTGATTTATTATGATGTCCATAGCTCCGAGAAATTCCCTACCTTGGATTTCCACCATTATTCCTACAATGTTTTCATCAAAGACAAAAGGAAAATAACACTCACAAAGCAGTGAGACTAACCTGTCTGCCTGGAAATCATTCTCTCCCTACTAAATCATTCTCACTTTGGGCATAGTGAAATCATCACCCTATGTTCCCTCCTATTACTAACATGAATGCATGGTGGCTACCTCTGTTTGGGAGAGAAGTACCTCATCGATGAAGATGAAATCCTTCATGAGACAGGCCTACCCATACAAGGTGAAGATCTAGAAAATCCATTATTGCTAAGGATTCCATTGAACAAGAAATCTATGGCACATACTATAACATTCGGGGAAGGTGTGGAATCATTATTTCATAAATCAACACTCGTCTAGTCTTCTTTTCTGCACAACTAATCACTTACAAAATATTGTGGAACTGTACCAAGAAAGAATTCCCCTATGGGTTTGTCATAGTATCTTATAGGTGCATTTTCGATATTCAAATGGCATGGGCTTGATATGTGATGAAAATATATATATATTATTTCTTGGATGCCAAAAATTTAGGCAAATAGTTTCATTACAGTTGGATTATATTATTGCTTGTGATGGTACTCTGAAATCCCCCTCAAGGGTTTGAATGGCCTATTTCCATCCAAAATATCTTTGAAGCCTCCTACTTCCTACGTCTACATGAGAGAAATAATCTGTGCATCCAAAATTTGTACAACAATCTATTCCAAGAATTATATAATTGACTCTTCCATACCATCGCGTCGAAACAATTCATTATACACACCCTTATAGATAGGAATGATGGTTACCTTCTATTTGAATTTAATTTACATAACGTTTTCATTTATCCTGGTAATGAGAAAGGAGTTGGCATGGAACTCTTGCCTTTTTTTATTTCTTAGGATGACATTTAGTAAGCCATGGTTGAATGCCCTGCACATATTCAACCCCTCCCAACTGAATACACTACAACTCTAGAGATGATCATTATGTGCAACCAAGATGACAAAAAGGCTGAAGAAGCATGATAACAGACTTAGGGTGCAACCTCTCATGGCAAGGTTTCCCATAACAAGGGACCCAAAAAATTCCCTTAGGATACCTTTCCTACACAACATCTAGTTCATCCAACCCTAATGGAGTTCAAGTGAAAGAGAACTAGATCCTCCATTCGTAAATCCAACCAATCCACTCAACCTAGATATACCCAGATGAAATAAAAAATAGAAACATTAATATATGCATTACGACACCAATTGTTTTTGAAACAACAATTTCATTCCCATTCTATGTGCAATGTCGACCATCTTTTCCAATAGTTAGGAAGCGTAGTGCCAGTACCAATCCATACTCCACATCCATTAGATTTCGACACAAAATCCAGTACCTTCGATCAAAGGACCTCCCTCATTACTTACTATCAATGCCCACCATGGTGGTATTCCTTTGGCTCCCATCCCTATTCCTCTCATACAAGATTATGCAGCCACCCTTCTCTCTGAATTAAGTGAGTGTGATGATCATCTTGGGCAAGCCCATGCCCAATTGGAAATTCAACATCAAGTTGACAATCAAACATGTGAGTAATATCAAAAATAAATCCAGGAACCTCAATCCTTACAATGACAATATGAAACTGGCAGGGTGACAAACACAACCACTCAGGCCTAGTATGATGAGCTCCTTTCAACTTTCACCAACCTATTGGGGGAGGTGGATAACATATATGCCATGATTCCTACAACTTCTTCTCTAGGCTCTGACACTCCTTCAGGCCTTAAGCTCCCAATTATAAAGGTTCACCTACAACAAATAAAATCAAAACTCACTACTATTAGTCAATTATCAGTTACAACATGCTTACGCACCTCACCTTGCCCCACATTGATTCAGATTGCTCAAGAAAATCTCCTCATTGGTCAAATGTGGGTGGTTGTTTTCTCCAAATTGGTTGACTATGGCCCGAACCTTTGTAATTGTTGAAATAATGTAACTACGAAGAGCATTCTTATTATTATTGATACTTTATTCATTGGATTAAATCCCCATTGCAGATTAATCATGTCATTATTATTATTATTGTTATTGGATTAATCCCCATTGTGGATTAATCATGTCCGTAATTGTATAAGGACCAAATCCCCTTTTGCGGATTGGTCATTGGAAAATTATGAAGGGAAGAATAAGAAGTCGGCCCCAACATTTATTATGGAAGACCCAGAATTAATTAAAGGTGGGTTTACCAACCCATAGTGAGAGGTCGTCCCTGCCAGCGATGCCCTTTCACACGTGCCAGTTTTGTATATATAGGAGGCTAGCGCCTCACTTCTAATACACAACTCACTTTCTCATTATCTTATGAGGCAAGTTGCAATTACCAGTTGGAGAGAGGAGAAGAAGAGTGGCATATCTCTTGGAGAAGACTATCTATATTGGTTTGAGTTATCTCTTGAACATTGTATAAGCTATTTATGATAAGGAAGTTTTTGCTGGGTTTTCTCCCCCTAAAGGGTTTCCCAGGATAAATGCTATGTCTCTTGTGAATGTGTATTTCTCAGTGATCTTGTTCTTATGATGCTATTATCTATTGAAATGCAAAGAACTATAATAATGGCATAAACATTAACATGGTTTCAGAGCCAACCTGAAGGAAGCATATTTCGCAAGAGGAAAAACGTCACTGTTACCGTACCCAAAAATTAGGGTTTTGCAAAAGTGAATCTTTTCAGCTCCCTGACCACCTAGAATTTTTCACCCTTCCCCAAGGATCATTTTCACACTTAGAGCACACCTTTTTAGTGGCTAGATCTCCTGGAAAGTGAAACCCTAGTTTCACAAAGTACCAGAAAACTAGAGTACCAGAAGTACCAAAAGTACCAAAGTACCAGAAGTACAAGAAAACCAGAAGCACCAGTCCAGAAATCCACAGATTAGATTTGAAGGAGTAAAAGTTGGATTTTCAAAATTCCAACTGCACCAGCTAACTCGCCTCAGCTCAATGCATCTATCCCCTGGATCATAATTTCAAAATTCAAGGTTTGAAAAATTAGGGTTTCCTCATAAAACCCTAAGTTGCAGCTGCAGTTGCAGTCTCAGAACCAGTTGCAGTTGCAGAGGTAGAACCAGTTGCAATCACCCTTGAATTTTTTGGTAATGATTACCGCTGCTACCAGATGGAGCCACTACCTGCAAATGTTATCAGAGGTATGTACTTACATATGTTCAATGGTTAAACACTAAAGAGTATTTGCAGGAAAAGGGATCTCTTGCCATAGATCCAGAAGGATCTCAAGATCCAAAACATTCAGAGGAATGATGCAACCTAGGTGCGATTATTCTGATATACATCTATTTGTCATAACATTATCTTAATCAGTGTTTCATGTTAAAGCTATGATCAAATTATTAGAAGGATTAAAAGATGATCATAGAGCTTATTCTCTAACCTAACCTTATGTCAAGTTAGCGTATTGTCTTAGTACAAAAGATAGGTTGAAGAAAGCACTCGACACTTGAGTGAAGGAGACCTGGAAGACAAGCAAGCACTCACTCTTGAGGACAAGGCTCTAGGTTTGATTAAATCAAGATTCAAAGGTACACATGACAAGCTGATGACTTTAGTTGAGATAGCAATCATCGTAAAGTATTATACTTGATAGCATGTGATAATATAGAGGTAAATACTTTGTCTGATATGACTAACACCTCCTCTGGGAGAAATCTCATCTGTTAGTTTCAGATTTCCATGGAAGAATGCTTGGTCACAACACTAAGAGAGTGTTGACCTCATTTCGTATTGTATTCCTTACCTTTAATATTTGCTAAATTATAAGTAATAATCTCTAAAGGAACTATTGTGATGATTGTTCGTGCTATTGCTTTATATTATCAAGAAGGATATTATTCTTTCTTGTTGTTTTGTTGACCTTGCTCCAGGTCACATGAGGAAGATATAGTGAAGGTTGTAGAAGGCAACGTGCTAAAGAAGAAATCATAAAAGAAGAAATCATCAGTGGAAAAGAAGAAGGTGGGTCACTCAAAAGCTGCCATGACCCACGCTATTGAAGAATCCATGTGAACTCTAGAATATTAGCTCACATCAAATAAAAGGCCCTACCATACATATGCAAAGTTGTCACAGGTTTACCAGAACTCAAAGGTGACCATGAAGGCGTATGCGATGGATGTGCACAAGGGAAGAACGTCAAGAACCTGTTTCTGAAGAGGGACAACAAGGCAGAAGGAGTC
>JZKD02S1673881.1:428315-456399 GCA_000966675.3 Picea glauca
AAAATACTCATATATGATCCATGAATAAAAGAAATGAATGTATGACATAATTTCTCACGTCAAATCTATGTGACAACATTATATCATATATGATCCATGAAGGAAACAAATTAATGGATGACATAATTACTCATGTAAAATCTATGTGACAACATTATATCCACGAAGCTTGGAAGCTTGAAACTCACATTACATAATCATGTTTTCAAGTTCCTCATGATGGTTACATACATGTATATATAGAATACTTCAAAGGAAGTGATAAAGGGTGATTCTTCGCATTCCTTGATATTTCATGTTCTCATGATTATTCATATCCTTTTATATTTTAAAATAATATAATTATAATTAAAAAAAAAAAGGCCACTTATACTATGAAAGATTATACAAGGGCATTATCATTATGTATGTCAAGCTTGTTGACTATATACTTTATCCTTAAGCAACCTTGCTCGTTTTTCTACTTAGTTGGTCGTGGTGGAAGTGAAATTGTTTTTTTTACATCCTTGATATATGCTCATATGAACCATGGAAAGGAATCACTATTATGAGAGTCAAGCCTTTCAAACATCATTGTTATATTTTATTCTCTATCATCCTTTCCTTTTATGGGATCTATGGGAAATGCATCCTCTTCAATATTTTGATTCCTCATCCTCTTCATAGTTATATTGTCTTTATCATTCAAAATCAAAACTCATTGAAATATAAAGGAACTTGAAAGGATTTTGAATGAAAAAATAATCATTTTTTCATTAGAAATAAATGCACAAATTTTAAATTTTCATTGAAACTTATTTTAATCAATAGGTTAAGCATGTTGCAGTCCCAAGAATTAGTTCTCTGATCTCTAATTCAAAAACAAAGGACTTATCAACAATGTTAGAAGCATGCACACCACATGCATAAGACAAAATCCATGTCACAACATACAAGAGATAAACAACGTTCCATGCACAACAAATAACCAACATACAGGTACATTAGAACACATATCTCAGATATAATTAAATACATAGTAGAATACATTAAACAAAAAACACAGAGAGTACTTATCTTCGCAAGTAAACGTTCACCAACTGGCTGCATACCAAGGATGTTCCTCCCAACCATAGACGTTGTTGTTCATTTACTCTCAACATTAGGTCACCCCCAAGCCAAGGCTATGAATCCACAAGGATGGGTCCTAGGCCAAGTCTAAATACACAGTAGTTGGCTAAGTAGCTCTCAGATTTCCCAGCCTCACAACAAACATAATTTCCAGCTCTCTTTCCCCCTCAACCTACAAAACCCCATGAAATGAACACCTTTCTCTACCATGCAGTCCCTGAGGCTGTTCCATTTCTCTCCAGGGCTCTAGTGCTACTGGTCAGGAAATCTCCCTACTGGAAATTCCAAGGACTCTCAGTTGTGTATAGTTCCATATGAACTGCCATCAAGTTCATGCACGCAGGCATCCATTCCCTCTGGGAATTATCAGTAAATCATTACATCCATTCAACGATGGCTCTCCTCTTCATGCCATTCATTTCCATGATCAACCCAAGAGCACACGAACTAGCAGTAGTGAGTGAAGAGGAAGAAGAACGAGTGAACCAGTGAGAAGAGAATGAACCAAGGGAAGAACAACCCCCAAAAAAACCCCAAGGGATGTTTAAATAATTACATGAAGACAAGAGCCACATGGCCTCCCTCCCAAGAAGCTCATGGAACCCCCTCTTCTCCATAAAATCAATTATGGGTAATTAAAATAATAATAACAAGACTTAGCCCCCCAAGCCCCCTTTTTCATGGAATCATAGTCCCGTATATCTTTTGTCCTTATCAGTATTGCAACCAATGATGTATTTTATTAATGTATAGGAAGTGTTACATTTCCTAGGCACTTTGACCCGTTTTCAACTTTACCAACTCACCAGCCTAAGTCATATTTACATAATACATTACAGTTTATAAGGGTTAGAACTGGCATGTTACATCACCGTCCCCTTATTTTGGCACTGTCCTTAGTGCACAACACCATTCCAATGTTATTAACATTACAATTCCAGGCCCACTGGCCTTAATTTAAACAGACAATCCAACCCAATCTTATATACATAGGCACTCTGGCCTAAAACATGTATGCATAGGAATTCCGACCCAAAAAATGTATGATGATCTTTAGAATTTATATTTCTGGCAGTAGTTCCAACCAACAACCTCTCCTTCCCTCTCATCCCTACATAGCCCAAAGAAATGAACCCCTTTCTCTGCCATGCATTCCCTCAGGTTGTTCCACTTCTCCACGGCTTCAATGCACTCGACCAAGAAGTTTCAGAGTTGTGGGTTTCAGAACTCCAGTTGTAGCAAGTCCATTGGACTTCCTTCCTTCCATGTCTTTTTCATTTAGTTTCTCCAACATCACCTTCTTTTCTCTCATAGTCTGGTAATTTTCTATATCTTCAACATTCATCATTTTCCTACAATATTTCAAATTAGCGAGCATGTCAGTTCAAAATTTATGCATAAAATTCTCATTCTTTCTCATATTGTAAGAGTAAATTTTCATAATCCAATACAATACTTATATGTGAGGTTCATCGATCTGCATCCATATGGTTGTCTCGTTAACTTGGCTCACTTTTTTCCTTGACATACCCATTGTGTGTATGACCCCAATCAAGAGCTATCAAAGTCTCCTCTTCCTTGTGGTCACTCACATTCCAGGCCCAGGCTCAGGCATCCCCTTTTCTGTTATGCAGTCCCTTAGGCGATCCATCTTTCCTGACCAAGGTTCTCTTGCACAAGAATTTTTCTAGGGACACATGCTTCTCATGTCACAACAATAACATTTTCCATGCTTTCCATCTTGCATATCCAACATCTCATCTGTATTATACACATACAGTCATCACGAGATATCATTATAACCATTTCAAACATAAATGTCAAATCTGTTTTATACAGGAAAATAAAATTTTCCAAGCATGATCTTTCTTCTCATAATGGTTGCCTCTACAACTATATATATCAATCTTCCTTATGGGCTTACATCCCTACCATATCCAAGATCATTCTACCTACAATTTATTCAATTTACATTCGTCCAAAACAATTCGTCAGTAATTATCAAATCATAATTCCCAAAACTAATTTATATAGGAAAAACAAAACTTCTAGACATGAGATTTTGCTCATAACAATTTGACTCTTGCAACAATAGGCATTGGTATTCTTTATGGGCTTACAACACTGCCATATCCCAAACCCCTTTCCTCCTAGAATTTCAACATTCCTCAGCCAAAACAATTGTCAATATCTCATGTACAAGATATATATTTTCATGGCAATAATTCAAAACAAAATCACAAAGTGCTCTCAAAATTGTTTACAACTATAATTCAATTACTTCTATTAATCCAACTATCAATTGGAATGAACTCATCATTACATACACATGTATTATTAGTCACGTGGACTTTTCATAATAAAACAATTAATAAGATAACAATCAATGTGCTAATACTCATGGTTGCATCTACACAATGAATCCATGCATTGAGTACATAATACGACATAACTATTTCATGTATTCCACCATGATGAGTTGGAAGGTATGGCCAACAATTCAATAGATCATCCACACACTTCCTACTGCTTTCCTAACTATTTGGTTACCTTCCTTTTCCACCCAAACACAACACCAAGAATATGATCCTTAAGTTCTCTTCAGTTTTGGCAAAGAGGTTGCAATCCAAACATCAGATATACAGTAGATACTATCGAGCACTCACATAGCACTATATACCTTCCATATCCAACCATATTATGGTCTCACACATGACTATATCTATGGATATTCATATTTATATAAGGAGTATGTCTCCTGAATTACTTGGTTATGATTTCATAACCAATCATAACATAATATGCAACTAACATTTTATCTAAGCGCATTCTAGCATCAACAACCCTTACACACTTTGGGCCTTCGACCATTACATATCACATTAAATACTGAAAATTAACTGAGGGAATCCTTACCTCTATCCCCTTCAACATGTATGCATCAACGGAAACTAAATACATACCTTCCTAGTTGTTACCAACCTACTTGTTGTTGTCTGACCAACTGATATTTGTAGAAGCTCACAAACTTCCCCCTTCATCATTTTGATCACCATTCCTACCATCCTCATGGGTCTTCACCTCAATGGAAATTATAAGCAACAACAACATCCACATATTTAACCCTACTATATCATTTTTCCTGAATAGATAATCCATGCTTAGTCATACTCAAACATTATTTCATAATAACAGACTATTCCAAGTTCACCAACATGTTATATTCATATCCAAGAATGTACATATCCAAAATTACACATCTATATGCACCAAGCATTTACTGTCAGCATGCCTACTAATACATATGCAATTTAACTTCATTGTATGCTTCATGCACTCTAGTGAATTTCTGTTTCAATTCACTTATTTATTTATCTATTTCTATTGTAGTTGGTTGTCCTTGAATTCCTTTAGATCCTTGATGCCTTGCGTGCTCCCATTCTTCTCATATGCACTATGGTTCCCTGGTTCTGAACACTTCTCCAGCCACATTCCACCTGACCATTCTTTCCCATGTAGTACCATTCCCCAATGGAAATCCATTTTCATTCAGTGTCACTTTTCAAGTGAGAGAGCATTCCAATTCCTCTGCATTGGCATCTTGCTTCCACTGTGAATTCTGATTTAATTTTTTAGACAATAGATAAGTCATATCTAAGAAATCCTTCCTTGGAACTCCTATGCTTGACACATAGAGATTATTCACACACCTCCTCTTAAGCTCTTTGTTTCCTTCCACATCAAGCTTGCAACTTTCTACACATCTCTACCTTCAAGGCTATGGGGCCTTAATTTTCCTTTATATTCCCATTAATGACATTATTCACCTGCTAGATTCATGTCCCATGTGAGGATTCTTTCTTTTGTAGTACCTCATCCAAATTTTGTGAGCAAAGTCATGCCTCCATGACCCTAACATCTGATCCTTTTCTTGAATTGACCTGGTTATACCTCTAATACTGATAAACCTGCAAGCAACCATCTTGTTAAAGATATACATATCATACAAAAATTGTTAATTAAAATTACAGGTAACTTTTCATTTAACTGATAATATTATTCTTTAATTAATATCATTTTTCCTTTTTATACGAATTAACTCTTTTTTAATCATGGATGTGTGTTGATTCTTTTGTCTTCATGAATTAATCACATACATGGATCAAATCATTATATCGTACTCATGCTTATGTTGTGTTCTCAATTCACAAATAGATCATATTTTGACCCTTTATCAATTCCCTGTATTATTCTTGTGTTAACTCTCTGTTGAATTAAATCTTTATGAGGTGCTTCCTTCAAACCATTTACATGTGACCACAGGCTTATTGATTTGAGCATTTCCTCTTCTTTTCTCTTTGTTTCTTAATGCAGACCCCCTTCTCCTAAGGCTATGCGACCTCTTGGTCAAGGGTCTTCAATCCCTAGATGAATTGGCTCGTCGAAACCTTGATGTTTTTTTTATGTATCTAAACATAGGCCCTTCCGACTTTCTAGCGCAGGTCTAATGGCCCCCGCAACCTTCTCCTTCACCCTTGCGAAAAACCTCAGAGTTGGCGCTAGATCCTTTTTCTCTTGGCACCTCCTTAGATGTGACCTTAGGCTGTGACCTCACGCAGATGTGTGATTGCGACCATGCTCAAAGGTGGTTTGGAACCAAACTAATTTTCTCCACACAATTCACCTCGAGCCACCACATGTTATTTTTCCAAAACCCTGGTCTCAATTGCAGCCCACCCTCGACTTCGTAAAGCCCGAGCACCTCCCATACCCGCAATGCGAGGTGACCATTAAACTCGTGATCTTGATAGTGCTTCTAAATGGATGACCGAGATCTACCTCTTGGGAACCAATAGTTCAGATTTACCTCTCCCAGATCGTTGGTTGTGTTCGTTTCAAAAATCCAAACTTCAGAATTCTCAAATATCAAACTTTACTTCCCTCGAGATACAAGGGATTCTGCCATGCATCCTTTTGAATCAGACGGTGGGGAATTACTTCGGATGATCTGACAATTGATGTTTACTTCGGGTCCTTACCTGGAATCTAGAGCTTCATGCCACCTATTCTCCTGATCTGATGGTTCAGTTCTACTTCAGATGATTCGAGAGTCGACGTTTACTTCGGGTCCTTACCCGTAATCCACAACTTCATGCCACTTATTCTCTTGATCTAATAGTTCAGTTCTACTTCGGATGATCCAACAATCGATGTTTACTTCGGGTCTCCGACTCTCTGGGATTTGCGAGTTTCAACTCTCAACTAAAAACTCTCGGAGTAATTTATCTGGAGTCCATGATCCGTCGTCACGTAGAGAAATACTGTAAGTGGACACGTGGTCCAATTAGGCAGGTGACACATGTCACTTCTTATCTGAAATTTCAATCATATGCATGCTCAAAACTTACTGACACGTGGTGCACATCCCATGTGTCCACGTCATCCCCGATGATGTCCACAAGCCATGTCACTTCGAAAATTCTGGGGTTTACATCACCTCCTGTTGACGTCATCGTGCCCCACCACTTCGGCTCTTTGGGCTTCGAGACTTCGAGAGTTTCCGCACTAGCACAGTTCCAATTCTCTCAAACTCCGATTTCTCGAACCGGCCAAACTACTGCCATGTGTCTTCCTTATAGGATGACCCATATTAACCCCAAACGTTTGGACTTTAGAAGTTACCACTGCAAGGATCAATGACTGCAATTCCTTTGGGCCTTCGGAATTCAAAAAACTCAAACTTCAACTTTTTTCCAATTTTTTTTTAACCAAATCTCGTGATCTACTGACGTGTGCTTCCCATGGATCGATGGCTATGATTTATTTGGGTCTTCATACTTCAGACAACTCAACTCTCAACCTTCAATTTTCCCTGAAGTTCATGGATTTCTGTCGCGTTTCCTCCTAGATCGGACAACTGCAATTCACTTCGGATTTCTAAGGTCCAAAAATCTCAATTCTCAACTTCTCCTTGCTCGCCTTTTCCCAGAGTGATTTCACCCAGAGAACATGATTGATTGACATGTGTCCTCCTACAAATGGACGGTCATCATCTACCTCTTCTCTTTGGAGGTTCATTGCTCGAGTACTAACATGTCACATCACTTCATGCCTTTTAATTTTCGAGGGAACCAATCAGCGGTTTGGAGTAACCCTCTTTTAACCCCACAATTATCCTGATGCTGACATGTAACCCCTTGGTGAAACCGTGGTTTGGATTGTAGGATCGCCTTGGGAAATTATCTCCCGTGCAACTTGGTTTCCTGCAATGCCTCCTATCCGTTGATCTCTCTTTCCCATGGGATCTGACGGTTGTGACCTTAACCCTTGCTTCCTTTACATCGAACGACCCATGTTCACCTGTCCTCTGATCCAATGATCCCGGATCTCTCTTGATCCTATAGTGATGATAGCTTCTGAATTTGAAGGGGGACAATCACGATCCTTCGAACCCCTTACAACTGATGTCTGACGTTCTAACTCCTACGTAGATTCTGCAACGCCATTCCTCCTAATATTTTCAACTTCACGATCATAATTTGATCTCAACCACAAGAATCTGACCAACATACCTGGCCCATACTGGCCCGATGTTTCAACCAGAAGCTCTGATACCAATCTGTAACATAACCGACCACCTAGAGGCCGGGATATGCCACTTAAACATGTTGCAACACACCCAACCACCTGGAGGCTAGGAATGTTGCAGTCCCAAGATTCAGTTCTCTGATCTTTAATTCAAAAGCAAAGGACTTCTCAACAATTTTAGAATCATGCACACCACATGCATAAGACAGGGTCCATGTCATAGCATAAAAGAGATAAACAACGTGCCATGCACAACAAATAACCAACAGATAGGCGCATTAGAATACATATCTCAAAGATAATTAAATACACAATGGAATACATTAAAAATAAAACACAGAGAGCACTTATCTTTGCAAGTAAACGTTCACCAACTGGCTGCAGACCAAGGACGTTCCTCCCAACCATAAACATTTTTGTTCATTTACTCTCAACAGTAGGTCACCCTCGAGCCAAGGCTACGAATCCACAAGGATGGGTCCTAGGCCAAGTCTAAATACACAGTAGTTGACTAAGTAGCTCTCAGGTTTCCCAACCTCACAACAATCCTAATTTCCATCTCTCTTTCCCCCTCAGCTTGAAAAACCCAAAGAAATAAACACATTTCTCTTCCATGTAGTCCCTGAAACTATTCCATTTCTCTCCAAGGCTTGAGTGCTACTGGTTAGGAAATCTCCCTACTGGAAATTCCAAGGACTCTTAGTTGTGGACAACTCCATCTGAACTTCCATCAAGTTCATGCACACAGGCATCCATTCCCTTTGGGAATAATCAATAAATTATTACAGCCATTCAACAATGGCTCTCCTCTTCTTGCCATTCGTTTACATGCTCATCCCAAGAGCACATGAACTAGAAGTAGTGAGTGAAGAGGAAGAAGAACAAGTGAACCAGTGAGAAGAAGATGAACAAAGGGAAGAACGACCCCAAAACAGCCCCCAAGGGATGTTTAAATAATTAAATGAAGACAAGAGTCACATGGCCTCCCTCCCAAGAAGCTGATGTAACCCCCTCTTCTCCATAAAATCAATTATGGGTAAATAAAATAATAATAACAAGACTTAGCCCCTCAAGTTGCCTCTCTCATGGAATCGTATCCCCTATCTCTTTTGTCCTTGTCAATCTTGCAGTCAATGGTGTATTTTATTAATGTATAGGAAGTGTTACATTTCCTAGGCACCCTGGCTCCTTTTCAACTTTACCGACTCACCAACCTAAGTCATATTTACATAATACATTATATTTTATAAGGGTTAGAACCAGGATGTTACAATATTGTTTCTCAGTTTATGTTCATGACATCAACCTTTTATTATCATTATCCTTTGGCTATTTCATAGCCCATTGACTTGTCCATTAGTTTATAACACAAACACATACATATCCATGCATAATTATCATGTAAATGAATTTAATCATTTCCTCAATTATGTATCCACACACCAACAACTTTAAATATCAAAATTTTCAAGTTAGAAATAGATTGCATAATATCCATCATAATTCAAATAACGTTAAACATTCATAGAATTGACATTCACATAGGTTCATATGTCTTAAAATTCAAGTGTATCATTAATAGTTTCACAGTTAATAGAAAATAAAAGGTGATTAGGAAAAATGTAATTCAAGGTATCTAAGTCAAAAGGGGGCATTGCATACACCCCAACTTCGGGAAGCATATTCCTAAGGTGGTAAAAAAAGTGAGGTATGATCTCTTCGTAAGGTCTCTGCATCCTCTCAAGTAGCAGATCCTGGGCTATACTTGTCCCACTGGACCTTAACTTGGTCTACCAAACGGTTTCTGAGATGTGGGACCCTATGATCCAATATGTGTAATGGTTCGACCATGGGGGTTCTTGCATTTGATACCTACAATTCCTTCCAATTCAGTTTATGAGATTCATCATCAACATAATGATGTAGAACAGATACATGAAAAACATTATGAGTTTTATGCAAGTGGAGTGGTAGTATGAGACGATAGGCAACCAATCATATTTTCTCCTGGATTTTGAACGGTCTTATAAATCGAGGTGACAACTTTTTCCCCTTCCCAAGACAAATGATACTCTTATTAGGCCTGATACAAATGAAAACTTGATCTCCCAGTTTATAACTTCGGTTAGTCCTATGTGCATCAATATAACTTTTTTTTCTATCCTGTGCTTCCTTTAGTTGTTGCCTAATCTGAATCACCTATTCCTCCATCTCTTGAATCAATTTTGGCCCAACTGTCACTTGGTATTCTAACCTTTCCCAACTCGATGGTTTCCTGCATGGTCTTCCATACAAAACTTCATAGGCTGGTATTCCAATGGAGATATGAAAACTTCTATTGTACGCAAACTCTACCAAAGGTAGGTACTTATCCTAATGGGTTTTATTATCCATAACAACATTCTAAACATGTCTTCCATAACCTGATTTATTCTCTCTGTTTTCCCATCTATTTTGGGATGATGTGTTGTGCTTGAGTTCAATTGAGTTCTCAATGTTGAATGCAAACTTTTCCAAAACCTAGATGTGAATTGGGAGTCCCTATCTGAAATGATCTTCTTGGGTAACCCATGTAGATGGATGACTTCACTTATAAACATATGTGCCATATTAATGACATGATAAGTGTCTCTAACCAGAATAAAATGAGCACTCTTGGTCAACTTATCAAATATCACAAGAGTGGCATTGTGTCTGTCCAAGGTGAGTGGGAATCCCACAAAACAATCCATAGAAATGAATTCCAACTTGGACATATGAACATCATGCAGTTGTAGGAGACCTACCAGGTGGTGGTGGTTAGCCTTCACTTTTTGACACTCTAGGAACTTGGCGATGAAATGGACTACATCATGCTTCATGCCTACCCAGAAGAAAATATTCTTCATGTTTGTGTACATTTTATTCACCCAGATGTGCATAATAAAGTGATCTATGGGCTTCCTTGAGTATGATGTTTCAAACATCCCCACCTTTGGGGGATGTACATCCTTACCTAATATCTTAACAATCCATATGCTTCAAGGTTATATCCTTCATACCTGGGTCCTAACTGCCTCCCACTTTGGAGGGTTGAGGTAACCTTTAAATACCAACTATCTCCAAGGAGTTTCCCCAACACCCGCTCCCTCAAATTAACTTTTAAGGCTACTAAGGAGAAGACACGTGGTATCCTTCTCAGGGCCTCTGCGACCACGATCTTCTTTCCCTTGATGTACAAAATTCCAAAGTTTTACTTGCTCATAAACTCACTCCATCATCTATGTCTCGCATTGACATCCCTTTGCGTGAAGAGATGCTTTAAACTTTCATGGTCTATTTTTAGCTGAAAGCTTCACCCCACTAGATAATGCCTCCAAACATTTAGAGCTAACACTACAACTTCCAACTCTAAATAATGAGTAGTGTAAATATCCTCAAGTTTCTTCAACTTCATTTATGCATATGCTATCACTCCCCCATCCTGCATTAGCACAACCCCCAATCCTTACTTCGAGCCATCTGGGCAGACTGTGAAGTCTTTTTCCATATCTGACACTTGTAGAATTGGCACATTGGTTAGTAACCTATTAAGCTCGATGAATGCAATATCACATTCCTATGTCCATTAATACCTAACCCCCTTTTGTTGCAAGGTGGTGATGGGTTTCACTATATTAGAGAACCCTTCCACAAGCCTTCGATAATAACCAACCAACCCCATGAAGTTGCTCACCTCATTAGCATTTTTTGGCACTATCCATTCCATAATTGTCTTACCTTTTCTGTGTCCATAGAGATTCCTTCACCAAAAATGATATGGCCTAAATAGTGAATCTCTTTCTGGAAGAAAGAACACTTTGAAAACTTTCCATACAATTTGTTTCTCTAAGGAATGACAAAACCACTCGCAAGTGTTCCTCATGCTCTCTTTCATTCTTGGAATAGATGAGGATATCATCTAGAAAGACCCATACAAAGATTTCTAAGTACTTTCATAATACACCATTCCTGAGGCTCATGAATATTTTTGGCACATTGGTCAAACCAAAAGGTACTACAATGAAATTGTAATGCCCAAGATGAGTTGGAAAGGAAATTTTAGGAATATCTCATTCCTTAATCCTCAACTAGGGATACCCTGATCATAGATCAGTTTTTGATAAAACTCTTTCTCCTTTCATCTCATCAAAGAGATAATCTATCGGGGGCATTAGGTACCTATTTTTCACTGTAGCACGGTTCAAGTCCTTGTAATCTATACATAGTCGTAAGGAACCATCCTTCTACTTGAAAAAAGTTACTGGTGCACCCCAAGGTGAGAGACTAGGCCTTAATATCCCTTAGTCAAATAGTTCCTTAAACTGTATCTGCAACTCACAAAGTTATGGTGTCGTCATCCTATACGATGTCTTGGAAATTGCCTCCACACTGGGTTTTATCTCAATGGTAAAATCAAGCTCCCTCTCAGGAGGTAACCTAGGAAAATATTTCGTAAAAACATCCTCAAACTCTTACAATAGTGGATACTGATCCATGGAGGGCCCTTTCCCTTCATTGACTGCTTCCACTACATATAATCAAGAACCTTGCCTCATGCAACATTTAACCTTCATGGTAGAGATAAAGAATAGAGACACCTTCCTCCATACATCGTGGATCTCTACTGACCTTCCTTCATCATCAACACAAAATACCCTTTTCGTGAAACAATCTACCAAAGTTCGATGGGATTCTAGCCAACCCATTCCAAAGATTAGGTCATACATCCCTAGAGAAGTGATGTACACCTTCAACCTAGTAGAAAACACTCCTAGGTCTACTAGAAAATTATCAATGCTGGGTCCTACGACTTTTTTTTCCCTCGAATTCATCTTGACTTGTTTAAAGTCATCGTGTTGGTAGGTTGCTAACCCACACTTTTCTAATGCATAAGGTGAAATGAAACTATTTTTAGCACCATAATTGAATAAAATCTTAACATTGACATGATTTAGCGTACCTGACAACTCCACCATAATGGATTGATGTTGTGCCTAGTAGTTATTGACCACTGCATAAATGTGGTGGCTACTACCCCCTCTTCCCAGTAGGTTCTTTCCTTCTCTATGCACAAATCTTACTTGTGACTCTAGAAAGTCACATTGTTAATGGGGTCCTCCACACCCCCAACAAGTAACATGAGATGCAACCTACACACTACTCTTTGATGGTCTTTGAAATGATTTCATTCCCCTGGAACCCCTACCCCTACTTGATTCTCCCTGAGAAGGTCGTGGACCTGCCTGTGTTGTTGGTGATGAGTGTGATGTTGCACTCACTTCCATTGTAACTACTCTAGGAGAGACTCTATCATCATAAGAAGGTGACCTAGAGATTCCTCTCATGGAGAAATTCCTAGTGACCTTCCCCATGAATCCAGGATGTTGTGGAATGGTTGACCTCATACCTTCGTTTAAGCTCATATGCTCCTCCGTGTAATGAGCATTTTCAACTGCTTTGAATACTGACAATGGTTTCCACACCCATACCATATCCCTTATATTAGGGTTTAAACTGCACACAAAAATTTATTCTTGTCATTGTTCGGTATCCATGTACAAGACATATTTACTAACTCGATCAACCTAATCGCGTAATCTTCCATGGTCTTGCTTCCCTGAACTAGAGCATGAAATGCTTCTACCTATTATTCCTCGTAGTACACAAGAAAATATTTCCTACAGAAAGTTTCCTCAAAAATATCTCATGATACGATGTCTAGGGTAAGGTGCAACTGCCTCTCCAGGTTGCCCCACCAATTCAAGGCACTATCCCTCAACTGAAAGATCACTATAGTATCCTTTGATGTGGAAGCACAGTATCTTAAGGAGAAACATCATGTCATTCCTTCCAACCATGCCTCTATGCGTTCACTTGCACGACCCCCAACAAACTCTAGGAGTTTGATCTTCTATAGTTATCTGGTGATGTCTCCTAGTGGAGGTGCTCCCTTTGATTCCCTTGACACTTCAGGATTACCCACTCCATATGGTGGGGGTTTCACTTCGACATCTGTTGATTGGTGTCCCTTTAATGTCTCATTAAGATCCTCTAAGGAGTGAAAAATGAGAGCTAATTCAGGTGATGGTGGTGGCTGCGCCAATGTTGGTTTTCCTTGTGACAATGCCCCTCGGACTTGATTTCCCCAAGTCCTAACCATCTTGAATAAATGAATCTGCATTAAAGGAAATGCTTGTCAGGGAAGCATTTAAAGCATTCCACATTCGCTCAACTTATACTTGCAAACATAAGGGTTTAGGCATAAATTTATTTATACTTGTCTGTAAACAAACATTACTCCAATAAGGTAAGTGGCTTAGGTCAGGGTTAAAGCAGCTAATCTTGGTATCTTGGTAGGTATCCTTCTATCTTTCTTACCTTGCTAACTACACTAGAACTGTGGTATCCTTGCCCATGACTCTAATTGGTTTTCTTATTTAAGTGTCTAACCCTTCCATAAATCACTTTATACTCTTATAGAGATTATATCTTTGTGTAATCAATCTCTTATAATTGGTCATAATTTATCCCCCTTAATCTCATTAATTAACATTTTAATGTTAATATTAATCATCATTCTTTTAACATTTGTTAATCTCTATGAAACAAGTTATTAATTCCCTCTTTTTTTAACACTTTTGTTAATTAATTAGTTAGTTAATTAATTAAATGACTAATTAATTAACAAATTAGTTATAAATTCTGCCCTTAATCTCATTAATTAACATTTTATTGTTAATATTAATCATCATTGTATTAACGTTTCTTAATCTTTATGTAGCAAATTATTAATTCCCTCTTCGTTTTTTTAAACATGTATTTTAATTAATTAATTAAATGACCAATCATTTAACAAACATATTTACCTTAATAACTATTTTTATTTATTTACTTATTTAATAACTATATTATATATAATTATGTCCCCAAGGTGTAGGACAGTCAGCGACATAGTGTGTTGTTAAGGCACTCAGTGATGTTAAGTCATTGGTTCGAAACCTGCGGAGACAAAAAATCCAACCATGTTAAGGGTTGGTGTGGCTCGGGCTGGGTGCAATCCCTGGGTGATTTTGATTGCTTAGATGCCCCTGAGTCGTGGTTTCTCAGCCACAGGCTAGTCCCGCAAGTCATGGACAAACTAGCAAACAATATATATATATATATATATATATACATAATTACATTTATATGAATAGTTATGCACATAAATAAATAAAATATTTAAATTATTTTTTTCTTGAATTTAAATAATTAAAACTTTAAAATAATAAATAAATAAATAAATAAAAACAACGAGTTGGGATGGGCAATGTGGGACCTCAAATGAGGCCCATGTGCCTCCCTCTCTCATCCCTGAATAAAAAAAATATCTGAAGAAAAACCCTACCCCTCTAGATTTCACTCCAACCTTCATGCTTGACCCATTCCCTTCTTTCTATGCGAATGACTACGAGTTAGGGTTCTAGTTTCAAGGGTGTGGCCCTGTCTCTGGCTCCATAGTTGAACTGATGGGTGCAAAGATATGGTATGAAACTAGGGCTAGGGCTTAGACGCAACCATTCCCACTGACTCAAACCCTTGGCACATGGAATACCATTTCATAGTCTCATAGTATTAGTCCCTTCATCGATTGCTCAGTTGCGTGGTACAAAGATTCCACTGAGAGGTGGGTTGTTAACATGGGTTTGACTGTGGCCAAGAGTATCAACAATCCCGCTGAGATCAGTTGGTTGGGAAAAAGGATTTTAATAGCATGTTCATGGGTTTCAAGAGGGGTTAGGAGTTTTTGTAGCTGGAAGCCACAGTGAATGCATGGGAGGTAAGGGCTTGGCCCCTCCAATATTTATTTTTTATACCTTTTGTATTTTTTTTCTTTTTTAGTTTTTTAGCCTCTCCAATGTTGGACCGTGGCTTGTTTGGCCTATGGTCTTTTGGGTCAGTTGTGACAGGTAAGAGAAGGGATCGAAAACCATGGCCACCCCTCCATCAATGATTTACATTCATTATTTTGTGCAGGCTCGACGACATGATGAAGGAAAAGGGAGGTCTCAAATCTTGATTCTTGTGGTATTTTCTTGGGTCTTGGCTCGTGGGCTCCCTCGTAGCTTCTCTTTGGTGGATTCATGCCTGGTCTCGAGTGCTAGGATGTGTATCAACTTTGTGTAGTGGCCCTCTTTTGGATGATTGTGCCCTTGGTTCTATGTATCGACTTGGCTTGGTTCTTGGTCTTGGCTCGTGGGCTCCCTCGTGGCGTATCTTTGGTGGATTCATGCTTGGTCTCGGGTGCTAGCTTATGTATATTGATATATTGCAAACTCTTTGTTTATTTAGTTCTCTTTCATAAGAATGTCAGTTTGTGCTAATTTCAAAATTTCATTGTTTAGGTAATTAAATTGTTTTTGTACACAATCAATACATGCTAGGTCATCTAAATTTTTGAACACCTACTTAAGTTTTCAGCAAAAAAAAAATTTGGAATAGAGATAGGTCATGCATATGATGCATTGATTCTTCTTGTTCTCAGGTAAGGTTTTCTTGTGTACTTGCTTTTATTTAAATATTTTTGATAGTTGATATATTATGTTTTCATCCCTATGTGCTTGATGATTTATGTGAATCCAAAGATATCAAATATATTCTCTTTTCATCCCTGTGTGCCTGAAACTTTATGGGAATCCAAATATATCAGCTGATTGAATAGATGGATTTATGTGCTTCATGGTATCTAACCCTACATTAGGTTGAAGTGAAATTGAAGAGTTTTATAGAATGATAATTTGTAGTTGATTTCTGAGATAAGGGCTTGAAAATAAAGGGTTTCTAGGTTGTAGGTTAGAGGTTTGGGAACATATTTTCTAGTTATATGGGTGGTCAAGCCCAGGTTTCAGTTATGAAAATGGGATCTAATACCATTTTTAAGGCCTTCTATTTCAGGGCCTCAATATATATATATATATATATATATATATATATATATATATATACATCCTACTATAATGACTGCAATTTAATTCATGATTTTAAGAAATAAACTAGTAAATAAAAACAACGACATAATAATAACATATCATCTAGTAAAAATACATACCTCGACCTCCAAATTCGTTGATTTAGTCCATAGTTTTTTCTTATTCTACCCAAACTACCCAAACTAAATATTTACCTCCCAGCTAACTAGGAACAACCTCTCTGAATCCCTAGCTCCAAGAATCCTTAGGGTTTCATTTCCCCCAAGCTCAAAGTTTCTAGAAATAGTAGTGCCCCTATAAGAGTTCCCCAATACAATATGTTCTTGAAATTTCCTCCTCATGTTCCCCCTCTTCCAGAATTTTTTCCCAGATAAAAGAAGACCCCTCTGCAATTCCCCTCCCCTCTTTCTTATCCTCCTCTCTCGAATCCCTATTCCTCATTCAATTCCCCAACCACCTTATCCCCTCATTAATTTCCCAAGTGCCTTATCCCATCATTAATTCCCTCACCTACCATTAAACAATAAAATAGTAAAATGATCCAATGTATTTATTTTAATAATTAATTTAATTGAATTTAACAACTAAGATCAATAAAATTAAATTGGGTTGCTACAAATACACACAGTCATTAAAACAATGCATCAGAGACAAATATCTTATGAATAACCACCAACTACGTTCATACCTTCCATGTTCCTCCCATCCATATACCACATTTCTCATAACTCTTAGCAATGGATCACCCCAGAGTTGGGGATAAAAATCCACAAGGGATAAGGAACCCTAAACTAGGATAAGGTCGGTTCACAACCAAAATACCTAGACTAAGATTGAAACTATTTCAATCAGCCTACAGTCTCTCATTCCCCACATTCATGTCCCACCCTAGGAAGTGTGCTTTTTATCTGCTCAATAGTCCATTGGTTGACCCACTTCCTTTCTAGGGATTTTGTAACAGGCCAGACAAGAAGTCTCAAAGCCCTATAGCTACAACTTGTCACATTTGGAATACAATTCCTAATAGTTCTCTCTCTTGGAGAGAATGCTCACCGGCCTGACAACCCTCTTCTTCAATAGAACATGGGCCTAACAACCCACTTCTTCAATAGTGCACGGGCCTGAAAACCTGCTTCTTCAATAACACTTGGGCTTGACAACTCACTTATTTATCTCAAACTACCCAGTCACTAGCCAAAAAAAACTCCCGCGTATAGGTATGGAGAAGGAAGTAAGGTATATATGGTTGAATGATAGCTAAGATGGGGAATTACACTATATTTCCGAATTATATATGCATGTGCCCCATGTGACACTTGGCACTTAAGTGACTAACATTTTTCCGCTTCATGTAATCCGTTCCCTTTATTTGAGAACTTAGGATAAAATAATGTATATGTATCCATAAATTAAACTTTTAAGAAATATTTTTTAAATATTCCCTTGGCTTCAACCCCCAAGGATTAGACCCTCTTCCTATACTTTTATCCCCCTTCTCCTTTCTAGTGGATTTTACCCCCCATACTCTTTTGGTATGGTTGGTCTACACCAATTATGAATTTTAATTAATAGTATGAATGACTACATCTTACAATAATAGGGTCACTAGCCTTTTAGCATCTAGGCTCTCTAGCCTAATAATCACATAGGCATTATGGCCTATAATATCCTAGCTCACTAGCCTATAAAAACATATGTACAATTATAATCGAGGATCAAATTGGGGGTATTGCATTCCCTTCCCCCTTATTTATGCACTATCCTCAATGCATTATATACAATGTACATTCAAAATTCTTCAAAAACTCCATGCCCTTGTGATTTGAAGCTTCTTGTCCATTTTGTTCTATTTTTCCAAGCACCCAATTCATGTCTTCATATATCAACTAGAAGACATTTTATTTATTCCATAGAGCTACTTCAGGAAGGAATTCAACCTACTATAGAATTCTTGAGCTACCTCTCCCTTGTTGCACTCACCCTTCTAGGATCAGGCATCCTTTCACTACTGCACAGTCCTTCAACAATCCATCTTGCCAAGGATTTCATACACAAGGAGATCTCCATCTCATTACAAGAATCCCACTATGGATCTACAATTTATGGCTCCAATGTCCAAACATTATCTATTATTTCCAATCATTTCAAGTTCAATACCATCATCTCATTTAGAAACATGTGACAATATCAGAACAATTTCATTTAGAAATTCAATTTCCGTTTAATAAGAAAATTCATATTTTTCCTCAAAATGTAAAATTTCATCTCATATTTTCCTGATTGTTGTAATAACAAGCATTAATCTTTCTTATGGTTTGAAAAAGTGTCCTACTTGACACAATTTTTCCTGCAATCTTTTCATCTTGCATTCATCCAAAACAATTGTTAGTATTTCATGTCCTATATAATTCTATTGTAATATTTACAAAGGTTCACAAAGTGATTTCATAATTGTCTACATTTAACAATTCAATAATAGCTACCAAATTGTTTATTAAATAGAATGAAATTATCATTATCTTCATAGGAATTTTCATCCATTAGTCTTTTCATTCTTTCAACATCATAATTTTCATTACTCTATTTATTTAACAAAAAACAAAAATTGTAGCCAATGCTCATGTGACTAGTTGACTTGCAACTTTCCTATAACAATTTCTAACATCCCCTGAAATTTTCTCAATCCACGAGTTAGTAATAAATGTAGCATTTCAGATGCTAGCATAATCATTTCCATTAAATATCATATATGCAGTCATTCACAAAAATTCATTCAACAATTTCACATTCAAGCATAAACAACTCTATTAAGAATGAGTGTAACTCTACCACCTACACACAATGCTTGAGTGTGACTCTCTATGCATCTCTATTCAATGCACCCTTGCATTGATTTCATAATTCCAATTATTTAAGTCATGTATCCCACCATGGTGAATTGGAATACCTATCCAATGCCTCGACACATCATCCATACACTTCCTATTATTTTTTGAACCAGTTGGATGCCTTCCTTTTCGACCCAAACACTACACCAAAAATAGAATTCTATGGTTCTCTTTAGTGTAAGAAAAAAGGTTGCAGTCCAAAAATTAGCTATAAATAGGAAGTTTCTTTGAATACTTGGGTTTACTAAAGCATTTCCATATCCATACATGCCATGGCCTCATACATGAGTAGTTGTACTGGAATTCATTCCTGTAACATGGTCATACACCTTTATTTCTTTGGTTATAAACCCATAACCAACAAATTCATGACATGTTTTTATATTACAGGTATGCATTCAAATGTTGTATGGTCGTGGTATGTATCATTGTCCAACTGGCCATATCATATTTGTTTCTACAACAATTACAACAACTTATGCCATTATTCACAATTCTCTTTGTTGTTCCTGGCTATCCTCAATTTCCTCGAATTGTTGCACATGATTATTTCTTCCCTGAGAACTTTTCTAGCAAATATAGTATTGGCCACTTTGTACATTTCTATCCATATACTATGTTGATATCAATCTTCAGCCTTAATCTATTTCTTGTATCAATTTGTCCCAAAAAGTACATGACCTTATTAAATTTCCATCCATGCTCTCTTATTGACCTTAGATCTTCAACCTCTATATACTTTTCTGGACCGAATTGATCCAAACTTTTGTTGATTGAACACATCATCCCTTGTAGTTTCTTGAACAATTCTTTTCTCCTTTACTGATCCATTTGGTTTCAACTTGAATTGCACAGTCAATTTCTAGCATATTGCAATGCTAGACAATGTCTTATTTTCCATCTTCATAGAGATTAACTGGAAGTAGTTGACATTTATTTTACTTTCCATCATATATTCCAATGATACTTCCAATATACTATAACATCACCAATAAATTTTTTCCACTTGAGATGGGTTATTTTAGGTACCCTCTCTTTTGTATACCAAGTCAACATAGAACCATTTTCTTCCTTATGGTTACTTATTGATTTCCCTTCAGGAAATCATCTCCATGCTTGAATCCATTTGAATTGACATCCCAATCTACCTTGGAACTGCAATCAGTATCATTGAACTACACTCAACATTCCCTACATTAATTCTGAATATACTTTTTATTGGTGTCATCGTTCTTTGAGTGTTACCATGGACTCACATAATTTGGCACCCACCTAGTGGTACCTTTTCTTACTTTCTCCAATTGTTCATGGAATGTACCCACTTCTGGGATTCACTTAATTTATGGAATTCCTCTCCCATAAATATGATTACATCCTTCTAAAAATAATTTTCACATAATGCATTTATCATGCATCTGCTGACACTTCTTTAGTATGCACCCACCTTCGTTACTTTACCCCTAAATTTCTTTCATAAATCCATGCTTCCATTGCACTACTCTTATAACAATCATGGAGGTGTTATCTCCAAAAATGTAGGATTGGTCCTTGGAGATGTTATATCTTATTTCCATGTATACACTCTATCTTTTTTTATTAGAATACTAGCATCTTAACAGATCAATATTTTGAGAAAAACTCTTCCCACAATATAATATCTTATATATACATTGAAACACTTTGTAGTGAATGGAATTTAACTTTTTCATTCACTACATGATCTACTCTTATACTCAGATTCCATTGGGAAATATGATTAAAATGATTGGATTTCCTGTAGTGGCTTCCCAAGAATTTATGGTCGCACCTAGACTCATATCTTAATATTCTTCAATCTTTACCTTTTCTTATCTTGTGAGATATTTTTGAAATAACATTACATCCTCAAGTTCCTCTTCTCATTCTTGATACTAGATCCAAACTTTTTCATATTCTATAAACTAGCCTTCTAGATTCCCATGCTTTGCATCTCCATATGAACCTATGGTACATTCATTATCATGTATTGTAGATTGATTTCCCACCTACCATCCACATATTATGTGCATAATTTTCATTTGGAATTATTTCCCCAAACAATAATTTCATTAGGGTGTTCCATGTTGCTTATTGAACACAAAATTTTATCAAACAACTTCTTAAAGAAACAAAATGTATAATGAAAAACTATGTTTATCCTTCTTTCTTCTATCTTTATACATATCTATCACTTTATCTATTTTAATCATAACCAAAACATATAAAAACATGCATACAACAACATTTGTTAGCTAAAACCACAATATAGAATTCTAGTAGCATATGCACATTTTTTTCCCTTTATGGTCACCATAAATATTCTTTTTGACTTCCTATGAATTATGTTTCTCCTCTCACAATTATGGATGATTGCATGGAATCAATTTTCAAATACCTCTCCAGTTACTTATTTCTTTCTCAATTATGAGTTTTGAGCATAAAGTTATAGTCATTTGATTATTACCCAAAAACTCCTTCAACCAGGTGCAATTTTTAACTATGCTTACACAACCTTGCACCTGCTCCTTTGGATATTTGATAGGAGTTAAGATCGGTTCCTTCATGACCATACTCTGGATATTTTGGCCAAGTTTCATCCTTATTTGTGCTCCAAGATACTAAATACAACCTTCTGAAGTTTCAGGCCATTTAATTTGTTTAGCCCTGAATGTTACATGTGTCTTCTACCTCCTCGTATACATTTTATGTGCCTATATTTATGTTATGTATCCATGTATATATTCCATGGATCCATATATTTTCATAAACTACTCACGTGCCCCATTTCGATTCTGGAGTAGGAAGTTATGGCCCTCAGAAGTTTACCGGGTCTTAAAATTTACCCTCCACTATTTGGCATGTAACTTGGTCATACTAGCTCCCTTTGACGAATGACTTACACTATTAGAAATGTCTCTCTAAAATATTTCATTTGAGATAAAAAAACTAAGTGTACCTTGGTATACTTTATTCTTGTGGTTTTTGAGTAATTGAAAACACTACTTAGGGCTTCAAAAATTGCCTACAAGTTGAACACTTGGAAAAGTACATATTTTCTTAGCAAAATACAATTTTTTCTGTAAATTATAGATAGTTGATGTTGACTGAAATGTTGACATTGAATACCTATTCCACTTGGAACCTTGGTGTGGTGCCATGTCAAATCCATAACGAAATGGTTCTTCCCCGTTGGCCTCCCTTTCTTTTTCTTTCACCTTATCTTTTCCCCTTTACTAGCACGCATATTGTAATTCCAAGCCCCGCAGGTCCTTGGTTGCAACCTGGCGCCATATTATTGGGTCAGGGGAATGAGTGGTCCAAACAAAACAGCCATATACCTAGGTGAATGAAGTTTCATGTTGCTATAATCCAACGGTCTACAATCTAAGGCGTTGATAGTGATTGGCGGTCCACGTTGTATTATGCCCACCCGACCTAGCGACCATTAGCAGAGGGGGGAGGGGAAACAAAACTTGACCCAATTTAAGACACGAGTGACATGTCATGCATCCTTTCATTTCATCCACCCCATCCCATGGTTATCATAACCATCGATGACCCCCTCCCACAATTCACATCGGGTTGAAGCATGTCCTAGACTCTGGGTTCCGTTGAGTAGGAAGGAACGGCCTTTGTGGCACCAACTTGGATTCCACATATTACATCATGCCTGCATGTAATTTCCACCATGTCATAGCCAATATCATTGTACACGTCACCACTCTACCATGTCAGCTAATGCGTGGCTTCCACGTCATGCTGACATCAATGTACGGAAAAATTCCCAATTTTTTCCAATTTTGCTTATTTTTTAAATTTTCCAAATATGACCAATTTTGACATTTCTTTCGTGACACCATTAAATTTCTACAATTAAGTTTTGTGTGTCCAATTTCAGGCCTTTTACCAATCAATATGACCCCCAACACTTGTAATTTTACTCCTGCACATCGAATTTCTCATGAATTCCTCTTTGGAAACTAAGGATTTTTCCCAATTTCACCTAATTTCACCATGGTGTTCTGCAACTTCCTAAATTTCAGCCAATTAATTTGAATTAATGCTAATTCAACCAATGCAATAATCATTTTCTTACATGCACTACTGGTCGACATTCATGGGTATGGACCTCATTTAAATTTATTCATGAATTGGGGAATTTTACAAATTTTGATATGGTTTCCCTGTAAATTTGAAACTCAACCGTCTACAGACCTGAATTTGTTAAGACTTCAATTTTTTTTTGGGAATTTCTATTCCCAAGTTAAATTCCCTCAACTTGTTTGTGAAATTTTCCTTAATTTCACTATAGTAATTTCTACAAACAAATTGCAGACATCCCTTTCTAGTATTCCATCATATGGTTTTCCTACATAGTCTCCAAACTTCAATTCTATGCTCTATTAATTTTCCCATGCGGGCTTAGTGTTGAAAATTTGGGCTTTGATACCACTTTGGAACATCCCCTGACCCCTGATGGGAAATTCAACACAAAATTTTGACCTATGATACTAATTTTATTTAATAAACATTTCTCTATACATGAACAAAGCTATACCAGCTAACATCAATAATTTATAGACATAGTTATAACATAAATTTCATAACAAAAGCATCATAAATATACACACAGTCATTAAAACAATGCATAAGAGACACTTATCTTATGAATAACCACCCATTATGTGCAGACCTTCCACATTCCTCCCAACCATAGACCGCAATGCTCATAACTCTTAGTAGTGGGTCATTGCAGAGCTGGGGCTAAAAATGCACCAGGGATAAGGAATCTTAACCTAGGCTAAGGTTTTTCCACAACCAAAATACCCAGAATAATATGCCAACTATGGAAGACAACCTATAGTATTTTTTGGCACTAAGCGCAGTTGGAAGACCCTAGGTTCAAGTTATTCTTGGACCAACAAAATCCTTGAAACATTGTCCCTTCCAACATCACCTATATGTTCAGATGAAGTCTCACCTGAGGTATCTATTTGGAGTGCATGAACTAGGTTTCTATAGTGTTAAGGGAATGGGAGGTTATGTTCATATTCATTCTGACTTAACTAGTTATATGCATGTTATTCTGGAGTTGTTCTTCTTTAGTTACTTAGTGGATTTCAAGTTCGTATTACCATTATATTCCTGATTATAACATAAATTCATTATTGTAACATCCAAAATATTGTGCTATGATCACATATAAATTAAATCTACTCTAACATGCATTCAAATAGATTCCATAAGGAAACACATAAAAGACACAAAAGGTAGTATTTAACGTGGTTCACCCAACTTTGGGCTATGTCCAAAATTGATGGCTTCTTTATTATGTGTTATTTAATATATTGAGGCTTGTTCATTGCACATACAAAGATATAGAATGATTATCTTGTCTCTCTCCTAGCCTAGCCACTCTATAGTTCAAGCCTTTCGCTCTTTTCATCCTCTCTTTTACATTCATAAATACATTCCTAGTATCAACAAAAAAGAATACTCAGGAACATAACCCCTATTATCCCAACTCGTTACGTATTTATACATAATATGTAGGTCTTAAAACTCTATTTGGTTCCTCCCAAAACCCTATTACAATGCATAATATCTTTAGTTAACTGGTTTTTCGGGCTTATTTCACCTGCTTTTCTGTTTGCATGCTGCTTTTTGTTGTTCTTATATTTTTAGAATGTCAGGATGTCATCCTCTTGTCATGCTTCCTTTTCTCCTGCTTTATTCTCTTCTCTCTGCTTTATTCCACTTTCTTCTTTATTCTTTTGTCTACTTTATTCTTCTATATGCTTTATTCTTCTGTCTATGCAATGTATTCCTTCTACGTGACGTCCTCTTGGATGTGCCTCAACTACGTGCTCCCTAGCCTTCCTTTTTATTTCGCACACTTTTTCTATACTTAGTATTTTTACCAAAGTTTTCTCCAAAACTTCATGTCCAATAGGCCTCCAACACTCACCTATGGCTCCTCCTGAGCAACTCAGTATTGTTTCCTTCTCTTCCATGCCGCAATGAAATTTTGATAGGATGCCTTTTCTACCTCCACTTCTTTGATGATTTTGGCCTATGTTTTTTCAATCTCCTCTTCCCCTTATGAAATCAAGGCTATGATACTTGTTTCTACTTCATATGTTTCTTGTTTGACCTTACCTTTAATAGTGGCCAAATCCCCTATTACTCTCATTGCTTCTTCCTACAGTGGTCCCAATCATTGTTGAAGGATATTTTATTGATCCTTCATCTTATCTACCTCCATGTATGGAAAAAATGGTCATAATATGTTCTATTGGTGGAAGAGTGGTTATCTTCTTCAAATCTTGTTGCACTCTTTCTTTTGCTTTTCTTAATCAGGCTTCTACAACCTTCATCTCAGGATCCTCTACTAACTCTTTCCATATCGGTGTGCTCTCCTCATAGAGTTTTACAAATTCTTCTTATGCTTTCTTGATATTGGTAACTATTGTTTTCACCATTCTCTTCCTGCATTTGCACACTTCAGGTGGAATTCTTGACATGCTCCACAATTTTAATTCCTCAATATTCCCATAGAATCCCTTAATCATTTCTCCAATATTTAACACTTGTTCTTCCATAGTAGCTTCTACTACTATGGGACTTCCAGTATTTATTTTTTTGGAAAAATTATTGGGTTTTTTGTGCTATTCTTTAAACTTCATCCTTTTCCTATAGGGATTTCTTTTCCCTCTCCTAAGCCTCATCCTTATCCTTCGTGACTTATTCTACTCTACCTTTAACTTCTTTTGTTGAAGTGCAGAGTCGTATTGCTCCTGTAATTGGGCTCTTTCGTCCCTTATTCATCCCAATTTGCGGTGTGCTTCCTGTTAGAATATAGAATATAATGTGCTCATTTTACCATTTATGATACCCTCTTCACCCAACCATAGGCCAAAGCCACCCTCCGAGCACCTTAACCTTGACTGAGAATTACTCCGAAAGAAAACCCTAGGCTAGATAGCTAAACAAGGTGTAGCGCATCTTCCTCCAAGGATAGCACACCAACAATAGTTGATCAGATAGTCCAAACCTTAGCCAAGAGATAGTCCAAGCCAATACTGAAAACTAGTTACTGTTGCAGCTGCACCTGCAACCTTCCTCGATATGTGCACACCAAACTAGGAATTGTAGTGCGCACCAAATGGGAACTGCAATTCTGAGATGTGTAAAAATGAGAACTGGTGCCCTATATTTATACTGGTTTTTCCAAATTTGTTGGGGCCAACTTCTCCTTATGGATGTGTGTCTGTTCAGTATATTATTATTATTTCTATCCGACTTCTTCTCTTGGAGGCTAATAACCTAATATAAATTATCTTCTTGAGCCGACAAGACTTCTAGGGTTATTAGCCAACTCATTAGGGTTTTCTCTTTCTTTCCGGAGTCTTCTATTCTCGTCAGGTTCACACGTGGAGGTAAATACCTCCCACAGCTACCATAATATTAACAGTTCCTCCTATCTAGGGAGGTATTTCAGGTAATGGTCTTGAGCACAAAAACATACCATTTACCCGGTAGCATCAATATAGTCGTCTAGACTATCTCATGACTAGATCATGAGCATAACCATCACCATCAGCTACATCATCTCTCAAAACCATACTTCATCTAAGTAATTAGACATGATGCTGGATAAGTTACTCACACCATAGCATGATACAAGAGCCACTCTTATAATCGAAAAGAGTAAATGCTCTGAACCAATTTCCATCTGGAAAATCTATGTTCATCATTCGTCTGGATGGTGATTATTTCCAATAAACTGTTTATAGTCTTCAAGGCAGTTAGAAGAAAAATAGAACAAAATTGTGTCTATCCATAGTAGCACATAACTACAATTCAGTGTTACACTACCACACCAAGTAACACACACGTACTTGATCAACAACATGTAGTTGCGAACAGTTGAACATATCCGCCACAATAGTCTTCATATACTGTCATACAGTCTTCATAACAAACATTTGATAGAAACCTGCATAGAAAAAATGTTATGATATAAACTAAATCATTTGGGCCAATCTTTCACTCACGTCTGTGATCTCTGAAAGAATATCTTCCTCACGAACAGTGGAACATATCCACCACTATAGTCTACATCTACTATCACATAGCTTTCATAACAAACATCTGATAGCAACCTGCACAGAAACAATGTTATGATATAAACTGAATCATCTGGGCCAATGTTTCACTCACGTCTATGAGATATGAAAGAATATCTACCCTTGGAGAAGAACAATGAGATATATAGACTATTCTTCTCAAACAAGGAAGAATAATTGTCATGTCTTCTGAACATGGACCATTCCCCACCCAGGGCCATTCTTCCTACACTAATCAAAGTGCACCCTGGAGAGAATGTATAAACCTAAGTAATGTTGAGTCTGGACCATTCCCCACCCTAGGCCATTCTTCCTACACTAATCAAAGTGCACCCTGGAGAGAATGTATAAACCCTAAGGA
>JZKD02S1673881.1:456449-509157 GCA_000966675.3 Picea glauca
CTGGACCATTCCCCACCCTAGGCCATTCTTCCTACACTAATCAAAGTGCACCCTGGAGAGAATGTATAAACCCTAAGGAATGTCTGTCCCTGATTGCTGAGCCTGGACCATTCCCAACTCTGGGCCATTCCTCCTACACTAATCAAAGTTCACCCTGGAGAGAATGTATAAACCCTAAGGAATGACTTTCCAGACCATTTCCTCTATTAACCACAAGGCATCAACCTCCAAAATAGATCATTCCTCATGTTAACCACAATGAGAAATCGTTGTCCGGTGAAGCGGGCCAGTCTTCTTGAGTAACCCTCAAGAAGAGAGACTTCCCTAGACCACTCCCCATGTTAACCACAATGGGAAGTTTATTTCTATGATACATCAGCAATTAGACTACTTCCCATGTTAACCACAATGGAAAGTGACTGTCTGTCAGAAGTCTCAATCCACTTTCCAAACAAGAAAGCGTCTATCCAAGATGGATTATTTTTCAAATTTAAATATGAATGTCTTCAATAATGTTTTCAGTGCTCCCTCCTAACTTGGAGAGTCATTTATTCCTTTTTCAATAAGAGGGAAGTTGTTTCCACGAGCTCTAGCTTGAGTACGCAAACTCTTTTATATTGGATAGAATCTTTACCAAAATGTCTGCTTATCTGCTCATCTGTGGAGATATGTATTGGAGAAACATTTTCTCCTTTCTATACTTCATCATGGATAATGTAATGCTTGATTTAAAATGTACTTTAGTCTAGAACACCGTGAAGGCTTCATGTAGATCTGAACAATGGAGTATATCATAGTTGGAAAACTGGAACATAGTTATGTGGAACTCCTTTTGTTATCATGAGATCTAATCTACTAAGTAGTCATCTTTATAGGAAATCTTCACCATGCTTCTGCTATGCACTGGAGGTTATCTACCAAGTTATCTTCTTCTATCTGCATATAAGAGTCTCTTTCTAGTATGTCTCAAAGTCTTGAGATTGCTTTTCATACGCTCTTTATTCAATTTCTCTGGAGAACATTCTTTGCATTCGTCTAATGTAGAACTCCAACTCATGGATGTTGTGGATGATATAATGAATTATGTAGAGATAAGTCTGGTTTACTAAAACAAGTAATCATCATAGTCTTCTCCCTCCATCTGGGATAATCTCTGGTTCTATCTCTTACAATGCTTTCATTCATAAGTCTTCCATACACTTTTTCTTCATCATGACTTTCAGTTCTTCTTCTTGATTTCTTTTAGTGAGTTCATATCAGGCTAGTAATCTTGTGATTCTTGATACAATGACTGTTGGTTCTAGTTTCTCTTTCTTTCTTGGAATCCTCACGTTCTTCTTCATGTTTTTCATTATCTCTTGGGTCCATGGAGTTTCTTATAGATTCCGTGCCCTAGAGATTCCACTTCTTCTTTTCATCATAGGGTCATAGATATGGATGGACAACAAGGAATACTTTAAGGCTTCTTTTTGAAGAAGTCTTCTTTTGCGTTTGAACTGAACACGTACTGTCTTTCATGGCTGCTACCATGGATATATATATATATATATCATCATCTTCAATGGATCATAGGATTAACTCCCTCCTGACCCTTACTTTATGTAAGAGTGCATATAATCGGCTCCCTCCGTCTAATAGAGTCCATGATTTCATCTGCATCCTTATTTTCTTCTGCGATATATAATTGGCTTTATTGTCTAACAGAATCCATGCTTTCGTCTTTTTGTCTTCTACAAAACGTTATGTGTTTTTCCAATTTCCTTTCGATTGCTGACTTCTTTCTGTCTTTGCTTCTTCTAAGTCTCTTCATGATTGATTTGGATTAACTTGCAATAGCTTCCACATGATTTGTATTTCATCCTTTCATGTGTATTATCTAATAATATCCATTTTAATGTTGTTTGTTCTTCCCTAGGTATAGTTCTTCTTGGAACAAATTATCTTCCAAGAGATAGATATACAAGATATGTACAGAGATGATGCAAACAAGATATGTACAAGAAATAAGAAGAGTGTTGTTACCTTTTAGAAGAAGAAGTCTCTTCCATCCTGCTTAGTCTTCTTTGTAGGTTCCTTTTCTTCGGAAATTGATGCTTCGTGTTTCTCCTTCCTTTTCTTTAGCTCGGGACAATGATTTTTATAGTGACCATACTTTCGACAGTTGAAGCATTGTACTTCTGAAATGTCTTTCTCTTGATTTGGCTTCCTCCTTGAGCCAAACTTCTTTTTGTTCCTGAAGTTATTCAATCTTTCTATGAAGGCTTGATCATCGTACTTCCTCTTGGGTTTATCTTTTGCATTGATCCTTGATTCTTCTTGATCACAACAAGTCCAAAGTTCTTCAAATGTTGGGTGCTCCTTCCTTGTGTTCATGCTTGCGGAAAATGCATCTCATGTCTTGGGAAGACCATTGAGTAATATGTTCACAAATTCCTTTTTTGAAGTGTTCTGTTCAATATCTTGTAGTTGATCTCTTAACTAGGAGATTCTTACAAAGTATGATGTTATGTTGTCATCATCATTCATCTTCATGTCACGGAGCTCATTCCTCAGAGTCATAACTTGTCCAATGTTTCTGACTGAGAAGAGATTTGTTAGGGAATTGTACATCTTCTTCGATGAGTCAACATGGGATGTGTAGGGTATCAAGTGGTCCTTTATATAATCCACTATGATACTCATGGCATTGATGTCAACATCTTTGAACTTTTCCATAGCTGCAATGTTCTGTGGTTCCTTCTCTTTTCCTTCTTCAAACTCTGGCTTCAAGATCTTTCCTTTCACGATATCCAACACTTTATTCTTGGCAAGGGTGAGGTAAATCCTTGTCTTCCACACTCTGAAGTTAGAGGCTCCATCTAACTTGTTCTCAGACTTCATAGAGTTAGTCATGGCTTGCTTGACTTGGTCAAACCCTAGATTTGACTAGAAATTCAAAATTCACGTCTTGGCTTGCTGAGAGTATCAGGAGATGCACTAGGCTAGAGCACACTAATCTATCTAGAGAATAGGTCAATCCATTCAATTAAGGTTCCTCAACAAGAGGTTTTAGGGTTTCTACAACTGCTCCTGCTAGTAACCCTAGCGACAGTGTCTTGGAAGCTACTTCTACTAGTAACCCTAGAGGCAGTTCCTCAGTGAGCTTAATATCCTAACATCTATGTTTCCTTCCAGTGTTTAGACTGAATAAAGGAGGTGTGGGCCCATAACCTGTTAGAATATAGAAGATAGTGTGCTCATTTTACCATTGACGATACCCTCGTCACCCAACCATAGGCCGAAGCCACCCTCCGAGAACCTTAACCTTGACTGAGAATTACTCTGGAAGAAAACCCTAGGCTAGATAGACAAACAAGGTGTAGCGCATATTCTTCCAAGGATAGTGCACCAAGAATAGCTGATTAGATAATCCAAACCCTAGCCAAGAGATAGTCCAAGCCAATACTGAAAACTAGTTGTTGTTGTAGCTGCACCTGCAACCTTCCTCCACATGTGCGCACCAAACTGGGAACTGCAGTGCGCACCAACTGTGAACTGCAATTACAAGATGTGTAAAAATGAGAACTAGCATCCTGTATTTATACTGGTTCTACCAGATTTGCTGGGGCTGACTTCTCCTTTTGGATGTGTGTCTGTTCAATATATTATTATTATTTCTGGCCGACTTCTTCTCTTGGAGGCTAATAACATAATATAAATTATCTTCTTGAGTTGACAAGACTTCTAGGGTTATTAGCCAACTCATTAGGGTTTTCTCTTTCTTTCTGGAGTCTTTTGTTCTCGTGAGGTTCACACATGGAGGTGAATACCTCCCGCAACTACCATAATATTAACACTTCCTTTCCTCTATTCTCCATCTCTTGCAAAAACCCTCCTTGCAAGTCCTGTAGTCTCTACATTGACATATTTGATACCACTATGTTGATATATCTCAACGCATTTACCTTCTCCTGTAACTCGACCATTGACAATTCCAGTGCATCTGTCTCAATCTGTAGTGTTCTATTTCTTACTACTAGTTGTGCCAAGACCAGATATGCACTTTTTGCTTCCTTTCTTAGAATCCTAGATAGTCCTGCCTAGGTCTCACGCTCTTTGGTGATACTCGTTGATTCCAACATATGATCGAGTGTTTCCAATTTCTCCTGCACTATTTTTTATTGATCCTCTTGATTTCTTGTGGCTTCCTCTATAAATTATTTTGTGACATCCCTTACTTGGTAGCCTTTGCGGTCTGTATCATCATTAGTTAAGGTATAAATGGGGGTTTCCATCTTCTCTTTCGTTTTCTTATGTGAATTTCCTACCTATTACTTCCCCTTATCCTTTCCTTTCATGCCTTCTATTGGAACTATTTGTTATGTTTCTTCCGTTGAGGAGCCAGGTGTATCTCCTACATCATTATTTTTATTTTTGCCCTACTGGTCATCTAGTTCCTCATCACTCTTATCTTACTCTTCTTCCTTGTCTGGTGCCCAATTTTATCTAATGGGATTTTCCATCCTTCTTTTGAATCATTTACAATTTAACATGCATTCTCCGTTGTCAAACTATAATTGGTTGGAAACCATTCACGCATCGAGTCTCTCTTGGCCTACACCTACATGTGTTGTATTCCAAATTTAAAATGCGTAGTATCCTTATGTTTTTTCACCATCTCTACTGATATGTGTGATGTGTGTGCAACTAGATATGTGATGTTTTCCAAGTATACACAGAATGTGACATTGTTGTCCAATTGTCTTCTTTTAATCATTTTATGCCATAAGTTGGCATATCTCCTAGCCATATTTTCTTTCCCTGATGTGTGCATGTGTTGATAGTAGCTTAGTTATTTCCAACCAACTAGCGCAATCAAAATTAACAATCATGCATAATGGAACTTCGTTCCCTTTATCTAGGCCTGAATGGAGTCCTGCAAAATTTGTTTCACTAAAATGGTAACTCGGTTCGTTTGAACCCCTTCAACACATTTCTCTACAGCTACAATTACTGCAGTTGGGACTACATCCTTTCTACACTTGCAAAACAACTTACAATCCAACACCTGTGTTGAAAAATGAACATTGGTGGCATTGATTTTATTCACATCTAGTCGCCTCTTTCCCATGAATGTATGGAATTTTTCATTCATTGATTATCAGAGGGATATCTCTCTTTCCTTATTGAACAAAAGGGTCGATCCTCGCCTACCTTTTAGAGACATGTAATCCTTGAAATAAATGTAGTATTAATCAATAATGGGGGATGTATCCATAGTGTCCCCCCATGGACACAACTAAGAAACACCTTCAAACAAACTTTAATCTCCAAGATGCACCTGAAGTATGAGATTTCCAATAGATTCATTAAGTCTTCTTTCTCTAATCATGTCGCCCACTCCTATGTATCCAATAGGATTTCTCCCATGCGTGGTATGCTCCTAGTGAAAAAATTATTTTCCCTTGACAACTACGATAATTTATGTTCCTCAGTGATGTCATGGTCCATGAACTTAAGGCCAGAAACCTTGTTGAGCATCTCCCCTTCAATACTTACACCAATTGGAATTGGTGATGTCGACAATGGGTATTTCCCATTTGTTGGTATGTTGAATGGTGATGCATTTTCCATCTTTAATGGAAGGTAATATTTTTGGAAGCCCTCATGTGAAATTGAAGCCGAAGCTCTATGTACCTCCTAGACTTTTGGTGCATCAACTAGCCTCTTTGAATGTTTACATGTTGTTGTTTATGGCACTCCAACTTTCAGTGAGCCCATATGTCTTACGCATACGATTCCTTAATTGGATCTATGTCTATTCTATGGTAGATCTAGTTCAGCTCTAATGCACTCAAATTCACTTTTCTTTGGTCTCGTTCACTCACTCTTGCATGCAACAACGATTTATGTTTAGCGATACTTCACCATTTTTGTGCCTCTTGCCAATTGTGCATGTCTATTCATGCCTTAACTACCTTTTCCAATATGACAATGTGGTTGATGAGTTACTAAATAAATGCATCTTTATTAGAAAATTCGTCGTGTGATTTTCCCTCGTACTGCCAATCTATCATGATTTATGGTGACTTTTACCATTTAAGATTATACGGTGTCTTTATGACCTATCATTACCCATGTGTAGTTGTTGTTTTCATGATTTAATTATTTAAATGGACTTATCAATGCCAAAATGTGCAATTTTTCTTGTTTTGTCATTGACATGCTTCACAGTCTCTTTATTATGCATTTTATTTCCTTAATCAACACAGTTCTATCCTGATGCACGATAATCTTTTCTTCTACATATTTTCTTCTGCCTTGTATTCTATCATCTTTTTCTTTTAGGTATGTCTACTTTTTATTTGATTTTATTCCTTTTTCTACTTTTATTTTTTTCTGTGTTTTTCTTCCCTAATATGGAACAATTACTATGATACATGTGGTATGGCAAAGCCCAGATTATAGCGCAGGTTTTCGGTCATCTCTATAGAGTTTCATCTGAATTCCACTAACCATTCCTCGAAGGGATTCTCCATTCAAGGTTTCCAACTATGCAACACCTATCTTTGTTACATGTTAAATTACATATGGTCTTAACCAATGCATTCTAAACTTTCCTGGATGTTGTATGAACCCACTATCATAGAGTAGTACTAAATTTCCCACTTGGAACTTATTTTGTTTAATGTGTCTATCATGTCAAGAATTTTATCTTTCCTTATGAACTTGCTGATGGAAACCTGTGATAAATTGATCTTCCTCCAACTGTACCAACTGTGACAATATCTCCTCTACTGTGTGCAAGTATGACATATCAATGATCATTGCAATGCGTAGACTAGGTAAAATAAAATTCATTGGAATAACTGCTTCCTGTCCATAGATCAACCTGAAAGATGTATTCCCTCTAAACTTTTTACTTTTAGTCCTGTAAGCCCATAACATTGTAGGGAATCTTCCAGTGTACTCTTCCATGATACAGTGAAAGCTTCCATTATTCCATTGGATTGAGGATGATACAGTGTACTCTTCTGATGATGAATCTGAAACTTCTCATTCAATTTTGCAATTGTCTTATTAAGAAAGTTTGTTCCTTGATCACTGAGTAATATGCATGGACATCCAAATCTTGTGACTACATTCTCAAACAAAATATTGTACCAGTATTTGTGCTAAAATATAGAACTAGTATTTATTTTTCCCATGTTGTTACATATTCCATCACAATGATTATGTATTATGCTCCCGATGTTCTTTCTTGTGGGTCAATTAGCCCCACAAATTGTATGGCCCACTTATCAAATAATTGCAAGGTAATCTGTGGATTTAAAGGTATCTAATCCCTCCTTGATGTCTTTCCTTCTCTTTGACATATATCGCATGACTAGAAATATTTCTTAGCATATTTTTGGAGTGTGGGACACCAGAGCCCTGCGCGAAAAATATTTTATGCAATCGCCTTACATGCGTAATGTCCTCCTGCAATCCCATCATGTGCTTCTGCAAGTATCATCTATATTTCATGTTCCAATACACAATGTCTCAATATTTCATCTAAAACCAACTTGTATAAATTCCCTGCAATCAATTGATAGTATGATACTTTTACTACCAATTGTTTCTTCTACGTGATTGTCATATCTTATGGAGCCATTTTGGTGCGTAGAAATTGTATGATGTCTTAGAAGTAATCATCAACCATTTTAATTGAAAACAACTATGTGTTTGGGAAACTATCATCTAAATTTCATGCATATTCTCTTGATAATATGTGTGATAGATGATTCGGTCCTGGATTCAACTTTCATGGTGTCACCACAACCTCAAAATCATATTCTTGAAATAACAGTAGCCATCTACATATCCTCCCCCCCAATAATGGCTTGTTCACAAAGTAATTTAGTGCAGAATGGTATGTGTACATTTAAAGTGAGAACCCAATAAATAATGCTTGAATTTATGTTATGAATATACCATTGACAATCCTTCTCATTCAGTAGTGGTATAATTCTTCTCTGTTATGGATATCCTTCTACTTGCAAACACAATTCGGTTATCTATGCCTCCCTCCCCTGGTTGAGACAGTATTGTGCCCAACATTATAGATGATTCGTCAAAATGAACATGGAACTCCTTGTGCCAATTAGGAAAGATCAAAATCGACGTTGTCACTAGTTTCTATTTTAGTGTCTCCAAGCCCTTCTGATAATATTCATTCAACTAGAACTTCACCTCCTTCTTCAAAAATATTTCCATAGATGTTGCAATATTTGCATACCCTTTGATAAACTTCCTATAATATATTGTGTGACCCAGAGTTTCCCTTAGTTGTTTGACTGATTTGGGTGGTTCTAACTTTAAAATTACTGCAATCTTGGTTGGATCGACTAGTAATCATTGCTTACATACTACATGGCCCAATAAGATTCCAAACAGTGCAAAAAAGAAAACACTTATTCAGGTTTAGTGAAATTTTACACTGTCTACACCTATCCAACATCACCTTGATTTATTATAATTGATCCTTCAATAGAATGAACACAATCTAATCATCTAATTATACCTCCAGAAACTTGTAAACAAATTTTTGAACGTTCCTACCACAACTCTGGAAAACATTGCAGGGGCATTCTTCAATCCAAAGGGAATTACTGTATATTGATAGCTTCCCCACTCTGTCACAAACGTGGTCTTGTACCGATGTTCCTGCACAATTTTTATCTGATGGTGCCCCAAGAATCCATCTATAAACAAGTAAGTCTATTGACTTCCTACATTCTCTAGTACCTCATCTGTAAATGGTGTTGGAAATGGATCATGTAAACATGCATCGTTTAACTTCCTTAGATTCATACAAATCATAATTCCTCCTGTATTTTGTATTGCACCACCATTGGAACAATCCACTCTGACTCCTCCATATGTTCAATGATTAATGTGTTCAAAATACTGTCTATTTCAACTTTCACCTTCTCTTTGTACTTTGGATTTAACCTGTAAGGCCTCTGTCACACTAGCTTAGCACCAGGTTTTAATGTTATTTTCATCTCACCTAAGTCTCTTGTTATCCCCTTCATCTTTGAGAATGTAGTTGAGAATAGGTCCTGATATTCTCCTAGAAAGTTTGCAATATTTTGTACTGTCTCATCACTCTAATAATCTCTTATCTACACAAACTTGGGATTTTCTGTCGTACCAATGTTTACATTTTATGTCTTTATAGGTTGTGTGTATGAAACAGACTCAAGATATGGCCCTTCTACTACTCAATCTCCTTCTATCTCAGGTACTTGTACATTCTTGGGATCTTCTTCATCATGTTATTCCTTGGAAACATTATATCACTCCAATAACTCATGGATAGTCATCGAAGATGTGTGCGCATTGCAGACGGGTACCACCTCCATCTATCCTTCTTTTGCAAATATTTTGTTTATAATATCTTGTAGTGTTGCATCTATTAATAGGGATTCATGTTCAAATGTAAAGGTGTAACACCCTAATTTTAAACCTTATGAACTATAATGTATTATGTAATTGTGACTTAGGATGGTGAGCCAGTAAAGTTGAAAAGGGGCTAGAGTGCCTAGGAAATGTAATACATCCATATACATTAATAAAAAAATACATTGTTGGCTGCAAGAAAGGCAAGGATAAAAGATATATGGAGCTATGATTCCACGAGATATGGGGATTAAGTGGCTAAGTATTTTTATTATATTGTATTTACCCATAATTGATTTTATGGAGAAAAGTGGTTACATGAGCTTCTTGGGAAGAAGGCCATGTGGTTCTTGTTTTCATGTAATTATATAAACATACATTGTGCGTTGTTTTGGGGGTTCATTTGGTCTTATTCATTCACTGTTACATCCTTCTTATTCTTTCATTTTTGGTGCCTCATTCATGCTAATTCACATGCTCTTGGTGTGAGCATGGAAAAAATAGTTGGAAGAGGAGAGCCATTTCTAGATGGATGTAATAAATTATTGATCATTCCAAGAGGGAATGGATGCTTGTGTGCATGAGATTGATTTCATTTTAGAAACAACTATCCACAACTAATATTCCTTGGAGTTTCTAGCAGGGATATTTCCTGACCAGTAGCACTGGAGCCCTGGAGAGAAATGGAATAGCCTGAGGGACTACATGGAAAAGAAAAGTGTTCATATCTTTGGGTTGTGCGTGCTGACGGGGAAAGAGAGCTGGAAAATTTAGGATTTGTTGTGTGGTTGAGAAACATGAGAGCTAGTTATCCAACCGTTGTATGTTTTATATTTGGCCTAGGACTTGCCCTTGTGGATTCATATCCCTGGCTCGAGGGTGACCTGTTGCTGAGAGTAAATGAACAACAATGTCTATGGTTGGGAAGAACGTCCTTGCTATGTAGATTGTTGGTGAATGTTTACTTGCAAAGATAAGTTTTCTCTATGTTATTTGTACAATGTATTTTCCGTTGTGTATTTAATTATCTCTGAGATATGTATTTATAATGTTCTTGTATGCTGGTTACTTTTTTTGCATGGCACGTTGTTTATTTATTTTATGTTGTAGCATGGATATTGATTTATGCATCTGAATATTTCATACTTGATTTTGAATTAATTATTATCAGAATTTGATATTGGTTCATAAGTGAATTTTTGGAGTAGCGTGGCTAGCCTTTGGGTGGTAGGGTATGTTAAAGATTAGCATGGCCAACCTGTGTGTGGTTGGGTATGTTACAGATTGATATTATATATTCTAGTTGAAAAACTTGACTTATATGGGCCGAAATGGGTGAGAATCAAGCAAATCTGTTGTTATAGATTAAACTGGTACAATTTTTTGGAAAATGGGGGGAAAATTATAGTGAAATCCCTAAATTCATGAGAAAATCCATGTTTAAATGATTCCGATTGTTTGAGAGGTTTAATGGATTTGATATGTGGATTTGAAGATATGAATTTGACTTGGAAGACTGAAATTTTCATATTTTTTAATGGTTAAGGTAGCACGGGGAATCTTTCATAGAATCGATGACCAAGATCATGTTTGATATTGAGATTAACAACCCAGAGACATTCTTTAAAAATTTCAAAATCTTAATGTTTTTGAAGTTTGAAAGATTTACTAGATCAAAAGACGAGATTCATTTCGAGGGTTTGAGAAATGAGTTAAATTGACGGTCCATGTTCATTTTTAGTCATTTGAGAAGTCAGAGGAATCAAACAGTCAAGATTCAATCTTAGAGGTCTGAGAAATGCATTCCTGATAGGCCTTCAGGAAATGAAGTCTCAGAAGGACTTTAGAGTCGAGTATGAAGATAATCTAATATCAAGATATCAAAAGAATGAGAGTGTTTAGATCAGTCAGGATCATTCTCAACCGTCGGATCTTGCTGAGATGTGTTTTCAAAAAGGATTTTTTAGAATATCTTTCTCAAAACAGTTCTAATGGTATCGACCAAGAATATTTTTCGATACCCTTCTAGTTGGACTGGATAATATTGCATAATATTTTCAACTCCAAGTGATAAGGTATCGATCAGGAATATTCTTCAATACCCTTCTGGTTGGAGAGCCACAAATTACCTAATATTTTCAACTTTGAGTGTTCAAGTATTGAAAGGGAATATTCTTCAATATCCTTTGGTTGGAATAGTGAAACTCCATCAAACTTCTGAACTCTGAAGGAAAATGATGAAAGAGCATTGCTCCATCTCAACAAATGCGTTAGTGCATCAACAAGCTATCACATCAATACACAAGGAGGAATGGATTCCAAGTGAAGAGAGGCGTCAACCCTCTCATTTTGAACCAAATTTAAAAAATTTCAATGTAATTAAATGTTGTAACTCTCAGGATAATCCGAGACATGTACCTTTGTACAAGCTACATGTGAAGTCTCCTTTAATGGATGACAGGTAGATAGGATTAGTTCTGAGTCAGGCTAGAGGTCATTTATTGTAATTCAATGAAATTCAATGTGAGTAGGTAGATGGAGGGAAGGATTGAGGAGCCCCTATTTTGTAAAAAATTATTGTATCAAAATTCATTAAGTAATGAGGATATGTTGATGAGAAAGTAGAGAGAGTTCAAGAGAGGAGAGGAAAAGACCCGAGACTCAGTTGCATTCTAGCCTTTGAAAATATTTGTACAGAAACATTCAGATATAATGCAAATTTTTCTTGCATATGAGTTGTCTGTGTTTTTATGTGTGATGAATGTTCATTTTCTGAATGTTTTCTGTGTTTATTCATGTATGTTGTAGATGTATGCAGATAGGTTTCATTTGTAGGATTAGATATACTTCTCTATCTTTGTAAATGTTTGGGTAGTTCTGGGATTTTAGGCTTGTGCAGGTAGTGCACACCAGAGTATTGAAAACTCTGTGAAGCAGACGTAAGGAGTGAATTTCGAAACCTATCTCAATTTCAGAGAAGAGAATTCCAGGTGGGAACACCAGAGCACTTTCAAACTCAGAAATGAGAAGTAGTTCCAGGGAGTGCACATCAGAGTTGTTAAACACTCTGAAGAAGATATACCAGAGTTATTGAATACTCTAAGGGCTCTCCAAGGAATGCATTGAGAAAGTGCAAGGAGTGCACGAGAAATTTCTAGATTTCTATGAGAAGGTTTCCAGGAGGGAATACCAGAGGTTAAAAATCATAAGGAGTAATGCAATTCTTCACATAGAGCGCAAGGATTGTGCAAGTGCAATTTTTGAGTTCATGTTTCAGCAGGTGAAACTGTGCAAGGAGTGCACAAAGCCAACACACTACTAAAAGTGTTGGTTAACCTTAAAAGACAGAGCGTAAGTGCTAGGAGGGCATGAGGAGTTGCTAATAATACCAAAGGGATTGAACCCTTTGAAGTCCAAGCGTTTAAAATCTCAGGAGATATAGTGCAAGTAAGCGCAATGACTCTGCAAGCTGTGAAAAGGTCAAGGACCTTCAAGGTTCAGATTATTGAAGAAGCGCAAGGAGTGCGCAAGTGATATTCAAAGGTATCAAGTGAAGAAGTCCCTGAAGGGTGTGTAGAGGCCAAGATCCTTTGAATTTTGGATCATTTTAAGCTTAGTAGGTGTAGCGTTTCAAATATTGCAAGCAGAGGCCAACCAGATGTTCGTGCAAGAGAAGCATCGAAGGTGAAGCCTTAAAAAAATTGAGAAAAATCCTTCAATGGAAGGAAAATGGAGAGAACGGAGGAAGAATATACAACAAACGTTGATCTATCTTGGAGATGAGATCTAGATCATTGGATCAAAGTCCATATGGAAGGAGGAGTGTGCATGGAGGAGAAATAGATCCCAGCCATTGGATCTAGGCACTTGGATCGAAATTCATCTGATCTAGGTAAGTTGCATTGGGTTTAACCCTCTAGACCCTTTGAACTTTATAAGTTTGGAGGTTTTCAAGTTTTTTTTTTGGAGGATACAAGTTCCCTGAAGTCCCGAGGAGCTGAAATGAATTGGGACTCTCCATCAACAAGGACACTTGTCCACAGATCGAGCGTATCCAAAAGATTGGTAATTAAGAAGAACAAGTGCCCAGGGTTTATATTGTTGGGAAGACTCAAATCTCTAAAGTACCAAAGTGCATTCCATTCATTTAAGTAGAATGATAGGTTTCACTCAATCCCAAGATTCGAAGGTTTAATACTCTGGAGGGTTTTCCAAAGTGGTGCATTTGTGTAACAAGTTTCAAACTCTGAAATTAGATATGGACCATTGATTAGAAGGGACACACATCAACAGATCTAGAATTCTTGAGTTCTAACACTTAGAAGGAAAACAAGCATATATTTGTCATAAAACCCATAGTTTCTAATAACATAACTCATATCCACAGTTGATCTCAGTGGATAGGTTTCAACGGATCCAACACTCCGGAGAAGAGGCACATCGGAGGAAATTTGGGAAGAAGAATTTTGTCTCAAGAATGGCCAGACGATGGAGTTCATTCGAGTACTCCATCATAGTGGATACATGGCACAAGATCTGGGAGTCTGACGATAGAGCACTCTAGAATATTGGAGTGTCGTGTTTCAAAAGTCCTTGAAGCCCGTAGTGTCGAAGTGGTTGATATTTTTCGATCTTTGCAGAAATGTGGCAGGATATCTGACACTCTAGAGGATTGGTGGAGGGTTTCCTTGAAACTTTTTGGAGCTCAGAGGCCTAGAGTAGATATACACCATATATCGATGGAGCATTGTGAATCATTGGATCCTTTGGAAGTTCACCAGTTTGGCACTCCAAGAGATTTTTGTATGTGGTGCTTTGAAATTCATCGAAGATGGAGCACAGAAGCATTAGGGGTCCTTGATCTGTGAGAGCATCGGGGCAATCCGATAAACCATTTTGGAATTCGTCACTACGGGTGTGTTATGGTTGTTTTGTGTTGGTGGTTAAAACTCTCGAAGCTTGAAAAGGAGAAATATGAGCCTTCCATATGTCGGGGCTTAAGGATCATCGATTTGACACTTGGGTGTATTCACCGATTCAATGATTCAGGAAATTGATGGAAAAGTGCTATGGAGAAACCATCGAAGTGAGGAGTGTGAAAGAAGCATAGATTCATCAATCCGACGATGGAATGAGAACCATCAGATCTTCCTTTTTTGGCAATTGACACTTTGTGAATGTTATGTGTATTGGGTGCAATCAGAAAATCATTGAATTTGAATCTATGTGGAAATTTAGAGTCATCGATCTTGGTGCCTATTGAGGACCATTGATCTTTCTACCCATTGTTTCATTAGTTCGCAAATTTTTTTTATTCGAGGAGCTGAGTGGTAAGAAAGTTACATATCATCGAAGGCCAAAGCACCAAAATAGATAATTGTTATTGGCACTTGGTCACAACCCTCGATCACGTGAGGATTTAGCTGGAGAAAAGGGGCTAAGGCCAAATTTGATTTAAAAGAGGAAAGTATCTTAGACATAAAGCACTTGTGGGTTCAGTCTTGGAATTGCACATGGAAATTTAAGGACATGTGTATAATATTTTTGGGGCTCGACAAGGCTCGAAGAGCCAATTCAACTCTTGATTGTAAATGATCCTAGACTGGGAGGATGCGCAGACCCTGGGAGAGGGTGGGGTCTGCATCAAGAGGTATCAGAGCTTGATTTTGTCTATAGGTAGTAGGAGAGTGAGGAAATTTTTGGTATGATACCATCAAGTGGTATCAAAGCCTGATTTTTTTTGTAGGTAGAAGGAAAATGAGAAGGAGAAGATAGAGTAATGATGCTCTGTGAATATTGTTTGCAAGTCTAAAACAATTAGTAGACAACTAGGAGGGTTGCAGGAGAAAGCCAATGATTCTCTCAGTTTCATAGCAGGAGAAGTAGACAGCCAAGTGGGATGAAAGAGAAGAACCAATTGTGTTCTTGGAGGCAGAGGAGGAAGATGGCTACTGAAGTCCAGAAATGGGGTCAAAAAAAAGAATGCCAGTAGGAGAGTAGTGCAGAGAAGGATAAAGAGACAAAGGAGATACGAGAGGATCTCAACAAGTTAATGATGAGGATGTAGAAGGAAGCATAAGGAAGCTATAGGTATGAATGGTCCATGAAGTAGAAGGAAAAGTGTCCTATCAAACAACTGATTTTTAGAAGGAAAAAGCATAATTTGAGGAGGTGGTTTAGGCATTCTGAAATCCTCAGTGCCACAGAGGAGGAGATGGTTTACATTTTTGAAATAGTGGTTGGAAGGAACCTTAGTGATGAGGAAGAGAGATCAAATGAATATATCATATACTGACAGGAGGGAAGAGGTGAAATTTTGGATTTCCAACTGGGAAATAAGAAGAGGTCAACTGAAGATCTGATAAACTGCCAGGTGGGAAGAGGTGGTAATGTAGATTTCCAATGCGGAAATGAGATGAGATTAGTCAAATATGTCATAGACCGCCAGGAGGGTAGGAGTGAAACCTCATGTTTCCAGGTGGGAAAGAAGGAGGAGATGAGACTTTTTGAGGGTCTCATGAACTCAGAGGAGAGTTCAGATCAACAAGCAATGTTAGTAGAGGAGGAGGATTAAAATCACATTCAGATCATTGGAGGAATCAACTTATTCATGCCAAGAATCCCAATACAGGCTAGTTCACATGTTGAAGGTGTAGAAGAGGAGAGACAACCATCCAATATTGTCATGGAGGAGCAGGAGTAGACATTGAAATTTTCCCAAGAGATGGATGGAGAAGAAAAGCATTCAACATAATTTCTCAAAATTTTTAGCAAGGGATATGAACAGGAGATGACTGTAGAAATTGAACCTGTAGTAGAGGAGAGAGAATCATACAACATGGACTTTTTTTATTTGTATGAGGAATTGGATACCCTGATAGAAACAAAACTCTCAGGGGAGATGGTTGAGCAAAAGTTCAATAACATGGCTATAGAATTTGTATCTCTAGTGGGGTGGAAAGCTAATGACACAGGAGATCAAATCAGCATGGGAGATCATGATGATCTTCCCATTGATCTATGTGAATAATTGGAGACCCTGGAGGAAAGGGTAATGGCTCAGAGCCAATGCATCCAACAAGTTAAGTTGGAAATTGATGAAGAGGAGATGCAGTAGACCATACTTCAAAGGAGGAGCCAACCAATAGACCAGCTGGATAGAGTGATAGAAGATACAAGGAAGTTGATGATGGAAGTAGCAGAGAAGGAAGCCAACAACATACATAAGTTGATCCGGGGATAACCTGCAGAAGCAGTAGGACAACAACAATAGTAGAAAAGTAGAGGAGCAGATGGACAACTCCAAATTCAGATTCAGGATCCTAGAGGATCTCAACCTCAGCAGCAGGGAAGCCATGCGTAGGAGATCATGATTTTTTTCAGCACGAGAGTATGATGCAAGAGCATCGCTCCATATCAAAAAACATGCCAATGCATCATTAATATAGTGCATCAATGCACAAGGAGGAACAAATTCCAAGGGAAGAGAGGCGCCAACCCTCTCATTTTGAACCAAATTTAAAAATTTTCAATGTAATTAAATGGAATTAAGTATTATAAGAATTAGGAGAATATTAGCCATGTTCCTTTGTATAGGATGCATGTGAAGTCCCCTTTAATGGTTGGCAGGTAGATAGGCTTAGTTTTGATTTGTACTAGAGGCACATTTATTGTAATTTAATGCAATTCAATGTGAGTAGGTAGATGGAGGGAAGGCTTGAGGAGCCCCTCTTTTGTAAAAATCTCTGGTATAAAAATTCATTAAGGAATGAGGAGATGTTGATAAGTGAGTGGAGAGATTTCAAGAGAGGAGAGGAGAAGAGATGAGACTCAGTTGGAGTCTAGACTTTGAAAATCTTTGTATAGAAACATTCAGATATAATACAAAAGTAGTGTTTCCTGCATATGAGGTGTTTGTGTTTTTATGTGATGAATTTTCATTTTCTGAATGTTTTCTGTGTTTATTCATGTATGTTTTAGATGTATGAAAATAGGTTTCATCTGTAGGATTAGATAAACTTCTCTACCTTTGTAAATTTATGGGTAGTTATGGGATTTTAGGCTTGTGTAAGGAGTGCACACTAGAGTATTGAAAACTCTGTGAAGCCAACGCAAGAAGTGAGTTTGAACTCTTTCTCGAGTTCAGAGAAGAGCATTAAATGTGGGCACACCCGAATAGTTTCAAACTCATAAAGGAGAAATAGTACCAAGGAGTGCACATCAGAGTTGTTGAATAGTATGAAGAAGATATACCAGAGTTACTGAATACTCTGAGGGCTCTACAAAGAGTGCATTGAGAAAGCGTAAGGAGTGCGTGAGAAATCTATCTCGATTTCTATGAGAAGGTTTATAGGAGGGCATACCAGATGGTAAAAATTAGGAGGAGAAGTGCAATTCTACACAGACAACACAAGGAGTGCGCAAGTGAATTTTTTTATTTCAAGTTTTAGGAGGTGAAACTGTGCAAGGAGTGAAAAAAGCCAACACATAGCTAAACGTTTTGATCAAGATCAGGACACAGAGCATGAGTGCTAGTAGAGAACAAAGAGTTTCTGACAAGACAAAAGGGAATAAACTCTTTGAATTCCAAGCATTTACAAGCTTAGGAGAGATAGCACAAGTACACATAGAGACCCTGCAAGGTGTGCAGAGGTCAAGGACCTTCAAGCTTCAGATTGTTGAGGAAGAACAAGGAGTGCACATGCGATATTAAATGGTATCAAGTGCATAAGTTCTTGCAAGGTGTGCAGAGGCCGAGACCCTTTTGAATTTTGGAGTATTTTAAGATCAGGAGGTGTAGTGTTTCAAAGAACGCAAGCAAAGGCCAACCAGACAGCCCTGCAGGAGAAGCATAGAAGGTTAAGCGTTTTAAAATTTGAGACAAATCCTTCATCGAAAGGAAATCATAGACATCGAAGGATGAATCTAGAACAATCATTTATCTAGGATGGAAAGGAGGTCTAGACCATTGGATCGAAGTCCATACAAAAGGAGGAGATCACATGGAGGAGAAATATTTCTAGGCGCAAGGATCAACAGTCATCCAATCCAAGTAATTTTCATGAGTTTTAACACTCTGCACCCTTTGAAATTCATAAGTTCAGATTTTTTCAAGTTTGTGTTTTGGAGGATACAAGTTCCCTTAAGTCCTAGGGAGCTGAAATAATTCAGGACCATCCATCAGCAAGGACACATGTCCAAAGATCGAGCTTATTCAGAAGATTGGTAGTTTAGGAGAACGAGTGCAGAGGGTGTACAAAATTGGGAAATATCGAAGCTATGAAGTATCGAAGTGCATCCCAACCGTTGAAGTAGAAGGATAGGTGTCAGCCGATCTTGAGATCCTGAAGGTTTAATACTCAGGAGGGTTTCCCAAAGTGGAGAATTTGTGAGAGAATTTATGACTTCTAGAATCATATATAGACCGATGATTAGAATGGACACACATCAACAGATATAGGATTCCATAGGTCTAACACTTTGGAGGAAACTGAGTGCAGAGTTGTGAGAACAACTGGAGTTTCGAACAACAGAGATCATCTCAGTTGTTGATCTGGTGGACAAGTGTCAATAGATCTAGCACTCCAGAGGAGAGGCACTTCAGAGAAAAGATGCGTATAATCAATTGGGGTCAAGAACGCCTGAAGGTAATATTTCATCTGATCCTTCCATCATAGTTGACACGTGGCACCATATCTGGGAGTTCGGAGACAGATCACTCTGGAAGATTGGAGATTTGTACTTCAAAAGTCCCCGAAGCCCGAAGTGGTGAAGTGTTTTAGAGTCGTTGATCTCTACAAACATGTGGTAGGATATATATGTAAATTTGTTTAACCTGCATATAATAGATCTAGCTATAAAATACCACACACTTTTGTAGAGAGAAATTGAGAAAGAAGAAGCAAGAGAGAAAAAATGGAAGAAATCTCATTAACCATAATGAATAATGAATAATTTACACATGATAAACTTTTTATAACTCAACCAATGCACACTGGATGTGAATCCAATGCACCATAGTGGTGTTCTAGAGTGATATGGACACACACCAGCAGTTACGATAGTGAAATTCCACCTAGTTTAGTCTCTCGGGTAGTTTTAGAAGTGATCTACCACCTAGTTGAGTTAACTAGTCTACCAGTCTTTAGTTAACTGATTGAAACATAGTGAAGTGATGAGGAGATCAGGAAATCATGGGTAATGCTCTAGTCTAGTGATGATACCAAGGCTAATGCACATTAGTTGGTGATGATCCCAATGTTTCATGGTGACAAACCCAATGCAACATCTAGACTCCACTCAACTAGTCAAATTAAAGTGAAAACTAAATAGAATATTCTCCCTATAATTTAGGAGACTGAATAAATACTAATAAACATAGGAAAAACCTTAGGAAAAATAAATCCTAGGTGTGTGTAAAGTAACTCCAACACCCCCCTGAACATCACTATGGTGAAAATAAAGAATGGATCCCAACAATGAGGCCATGTTAGGTACCCAAATACAAAATATACACTAAAATAAAGTGAGGAAAGAGGGAGAACCTCATGTGACCACCCCCCCTCAAGGTAAAATGTATGTAAAAAATAAGAACTACAGTTCCTTGGAAAAATTTTACTTCACTCCAAGACGACTTCGCAGAGAATGGAAATTCTACTCAGTGAAGGTCTTGGTGAAGATGTCTATCATTTGTTCTGCTGAAGGACATAATTCTAGGTCAATGAGCGCCTCGTGTACTAATTCTTGGATGTAGTACATGTGGATATTGATGTGCTTCATCCTTTATCTCTGGATAACTTCAGAGTGCTTTGGTTGTCACACCAGATGACGATCGGTTGATGAAACTCAATGCCCAAATCAATGAGAAAATGTTGTAGCCACATAGCCTGAATGGTTATATTAAATACCCCTTTGTACTCTACCTCATCTGAAGAAAGAGAAATATCATCCTGGTTCTTGCTCGATCAACAGATAGGCCCGGAACCAATACTAAGTGAGTAACTGGATGTGGACCCACAATCATTGTTATCGCCAGCCTAGTCAGAATCAGTGAACCCAGTGAGATATAATGTAGTGTTTGTTTCTTAATGAATCCCAAAGGTGATGGTTCCATGAACGTATCAGAGGATATGCTTTGAATCCTTCCAATGTAGCTCATGCAGCTTCTTCATTAACTTGGAAACTGCGCCAATTGCATAGGAGAGGTCTAGTCTGGAGTGTGTGAGATACAACAAGATCCCCACTAGCTTTTTGTAGAGTGTGTTGTCAACCAGTGGAGTGTCCCCGCCATCCTCAATTTTGACTCCTGATAGGAAAGGAGTTGGAGCAGACTTGTAGTCTGTCATGTGAAATATCTCAAGGATATCTCGAGCATACTTGGACTAAGAAATTTTGATGCCTGATGCATCTTGACTGATTTTGAGTCCAAGAAAGAAGTGTAAAGGACCCATGTTCATCATAAAAAACCTATCATGTAGAATCCTCTTGACTACAACAATTATTGAATTCAAGCAACAGGTGATAAGAAAATCATCAACATAATGAACTAAGAGTATAAGTGAATCAACCATCCTGAGCATGTAGACGTTCGGGTATGATTTACAACATAAAAAGTTCTGTGACAACAAGTAGGAGTCCATCTTGGCATACCATTCCCTCAGAGCATGATTGAGTCCATAAATATATTTCTTCAGTCGACATACCAAAGATGAATCATGAATAAATCCCTGGGAGTGATCCATATAGATCTCCTCATAGAGATACTCATGAAGAAATGCATTCTTCACATCCATCTCATGGAATTCCCATCCCTTGGATGCCACAATGGAAAGTGCCAAACGTATGGAATCCATGTTCGCTATTGGAGAGAAGGTCTCATCATAATCAATGCCATGCACCTCCTGAAATCCTTTGGAAATAATCATGTTTTTGTATCCCAAATATCGTTCTCTAGGAGGGAGTTGTACTCCTCCTGCATGGCGGATTCCCAAAATGGATTTCCAGTAGCCTCGTCGTAAGACTGTGGATATGAAGAATGAACCAAGAAAATATTCTTGGAGGAAAATGGTTCAGTTGAAGTAAGTGCAATAGGAGGCTCCTCGAAATCAGATTGAGTCCTCCTGTTATTGGTTGGATCACCAACAATATCCCCTGCATCCTAGAGAGTATTTTGGGCCCACTTGGGCCTCTGCTTTGGCTCTAAATTTTCATCTGTATGCATCGAATCTTCATTTGAGTGTATTGACTTTGTATCTAGATCATCTAAATACTTTGAATCATAACTCTCGTCTGAAGAAGATTCGTCATGTGCATGCTCATCATCTCAGATAGGTGGAAGAATGAAGTTGTCTGCATGTGGATGTTGAGGTACATGCGAGACACTTTCCTTGAATTGGAAACTTCATTCAATGATGATCCATTCTGAGTAAATATCAATAAGTCTGTATCCCTTTGCACCATTGGGGTATCCAACAAATATACACTCAGTGCTCTGGGGATCAAGAGCCTTCCTCTTTTCAAAGGGAATACAGGCCCATGCACATGAACTGAAAATAAGAAAGTGGGCCACTTCCAGTTTGAGGCCACTCCAAGCCTTGTAGGGGGTCTTATGATTGAAAGATATATGTGGAGATCTATTTTGGATGTAGGTTTCACAATTAAGTTCTTTAGCCCATAGTCTTTGTGGTAGTGACTTTGCATGTAGCATGCGAGATTCCATCTCTTTTAGAGATCTATCTTTCTACTCAGCAAATATGTTTTGTTGCAGAGTATAGGGAACTGTGTGTTGCAATTGAATCCCTGCCTCATGAAAAAGATTTTGAATATCATGATTGATATACTCTCCCTTGTTACCAATTCAGAGGTTTTTTAATTTCTTTTCTGACCGTGTCTCAACCACAAATTTGAAATATTTGAGGTGTTGAAAGACCTCTGATTTTTTCCTGAGAAAGTAAATCCATGTGAAACGTGAGAAATCATCAACCAAAATAAGATCATCCCTCTCTTTTTTTATTTATGTATGTGGACAAGGGACCATGAGGTCACTATGGATCAGTTCTAAAGAAGAGGAAGCTCTTCGAGTCTTTCCGTTGTTGAATTTATCTTGAGGGTTTTTTCCAAGAACACATCCCTCACAGATTTCTTTGGATAAATGGATGTCTGGTAGACCATCAACCAATATTTTCTTACTAAGTTGTTTCATATATATGAAATTCAAATGCCTGAACCTTTCATGCCATATCCTACTACTTTCATTAGCATGGGTGAGCAGTAAAGAAGAATCTGGTTCAATAAATTCAGAAAATGTATACAATCTAGATTGATGATTTACCTCACCAGTAGCAACCATGGAATTGGTTTGCATGTCATAGATGTCCACTGCATTAGGTGTGAATATGAATAAGAAATTCATATGAATAAAAAAAAATTCTACCAGACATGCAAACCAATTTTTCATTTGATACATAGAAAGAAGATTGACAAGAAATTTTGGGAATGTGCAACACATTCTCAAATATTTCATTGGTGAGTTCAATCCTTCCTTTGCTGGTGACCTTGATTGGAGACTTGTCCCCCATGAGAATAGGAGGACCTTTGCATGCATCCAATGAAGAATGTAATTCTTTTGTGGCATCCATGTGATGTGATTCTCTTGAATCTACGATCCAAGCATCGAGAGAGGAGTTGATGGCAATCAAAGAATGGCTAGAATTGCCTTTCTTGGGATTATGATCTTATGGCTTCTTCTTCTTGGCATCCTCAGGGATGCGATCTCCAAGGTTACTTTTATGAATTATTTGAGTCATTAAATCTATTTTTTTCTGCATGCATGCAGATTTTGGATGGAATCCTTTATGGAAGTGTGTGCACTTCTCCCCTTTTCATCTCTCTCCACCTTTGGATTCAGAGGCATTGGTGAAGGGTTTTGAGTACCCTTCCTTCTTCAGATTTGCATGAGATTTAATTTTATATTTATATTTAGAATTATGATGTTGATGTCTTCCATATTGCACAGTAAGTGCATGCACCTTTGGTCCTTTGATTTTCCCATGTTGATGATCTTGGTTTTGTCTTGTGTCAGGGATTCGTTAAATTCCTCAAGAGAAGGCATCTTCCAGGTGGCTCCAGAGGAGAATTTGACTGAATTGAATGTGGATATGAACATGGATAATTCAAGACCAAGTTTTGAGAGAATGGTGAGAACCATTTGTTTCTCCTCCTTAGATTTATCAACCCTGCAAGATTTGAGTTGTGATAGTAAATGCTTGTATTTTGTAAAGAAATCTTGGAGATTGTCAAAACTTTTTGGATCCAATGTGAGAAATTCCACCAGGATACTATGTCCCCTCATATCATCCTATTTTCCAAATATCCCTTCCAAGGTGGTCCAGGCTTCTTTCGGGGTTTTACAAGAAAATATGTGAAAAAAGAGATCAGGAGAGATCAGGCTGCAAATTGTTCTGAATGCTTCATCCATTCGATTTAGATAATTAGATTTTTATATGGCTAATGTCATTTTTGTCCATGTATTCAAGGTTAACCTGTACAATCCTTTGTTTCAGAGATGCATGATTATTCTCTCCTTCCATGCAAATTAATTGTAAGGTGTAAGAATGAATTCTTTTGGGAATTCCATTTTTCTGCTGTCTTCAATATTTGGTACCTGCAAAAATAATTTGGTGTAGCTTTTGCTTAGTATTCTGTCATCTATGATATCATGTAAATGTGTTTAACCTACACATAATAGATATAGCTATAAAATAACACACACATTTGAAGAGAGGAATTGAGAAAGAAGAAGAAAGAGAGAAAGAATGGAAGAATTCTCATTAACCCTAATGAATAATGAATAATTTACACATGATATACTATGTATAACTCAACCAATGCACACTGGAGGTGAAGACAGTGCACCATAGTGGTGGTATAGAGTGATATGGACACACAAAAATAGCTATAGTAGTGAACTGCCACCTATTCTAGTCTCTCAGGAAGTTACATCAGTGAACTGCCACCTAGCTAAGTTAACTAGTCTACCAGTCTTCAGTTAACTGACTGAAACAAAGTGAAGTGAGGAGGAGAAAAAAAAATCATGGGTAATTTTCTAGTCCGGTGATGATACCAAGGTTAATGTGCAATATCTATTGATGATCCCAATATTTCATGGTGAAAAAACCAATGCAACATTTAGACTCCACTCAACTAGTCAAACTAAAGTGAAAACTAAAGAGAATATTCTCCTAGAGGAGTATTCTCCCTAAAATTTAGGAGACTAGATAAAGACTAATAAAAATAGGAAAATCCTTAGGAAAAATAAATCCTAGGTGCGGGTGAAGTAACTCCAACAATCTATAACTCTGGAGGCCTAACACTCTGGAGGATTGATGGAGGGTTGATTTGAAAAGTTCTGGAGCCTAGAGGCCCATAGTAGATCTACACCATAGATTGAAGGAGCATTTTGATTCATTGGATCCTATGGAGGTTCTCTAGCTTGATACTCTGGTATATTGTTGTGTGTGATTCTTTGAAATTCACCCAAGATAGAGCGTCGAGGATTTAGGGTACGTTGATCTGTGAGAGGATCAGGGACATCCGATCAACCTCTTTAGCGTTCGACACTCCTCCTGTGTCAGGGTTGTGTTATGTGGATGCCAAAAACTCCATAAGCCCAAAAAGGAGAAATCTGAGTCGTCCATCCGTCAGGGTTTGAGGACTATCGATTTTACATTTGGGTGTATTTGTCGATTCAGAGATTCAAGAAATTTGTGGAAAAGTGTTGTGGAGAAACTGTTGAAGCCAAGAGTGTGAAAGAAGCATAGATTCGTCGATCCGACGGTGGAATGAGAACCATCAGATATGCCTTTTTTGGTGATTGGATCTTTTTGAGTTTTATGTGTATTGGGTTTGGTCATAAAATTGTTGAAGTCGAATCCCCGTGGAAAGTTAGAGTCATAGATCTTGTATCCTATTGAGGACCGTTAATATTGCTTCCCATTGTTTTAGTAGTTCACAAAATTTGTGTATTCGGGGAGCTGAGGGGTAAGAAATTTAGAGATCATCGAAGGTCAAAGAACTTGTTCCATTTCAAGTAATCATCATATAATACATTTACCATCTCAGACATTGAAAAGAAAGTCTTTTGAAACTCTATCTCATTCTGAGACATTCCTTCTTCAAATGCCATCTTCTCACTTTGAGATGCCCTCTTTCTCAATCCAATCTCAGGATCCCCTTATACAAGATCCCCTTCACCATGGATTATATTTTCCAATATAATCATGCAAAATCAAACAACCAACTATCAACCTGCTCTGATACCACTTGATCCAAAAAATGATCTTTAAAAGACTTGGTTGAGTTTTAAGCATGTGTTAAATTACCATTAAACAAAATAAATGAGGAAAGAGATATTAATGAAATAATGTTGCAGCCATCATAAATAATAAATAACAGAAAGTAAACATTAATAACAACAAACCATAACGCCAATATTGTTAACAGATTTCGACAAGATTGGCTACGTCTCTGGTCCTTTGTATCAGTGCGGGAGGCATTCTTATTAATATTCAATGCTAAAAACTTACATTAGAAGTATCTTGAATGGATTACAAACTAGTATGGTTGTGTTCTTCTTGACATCAAGAATCCAACACAATTGACAGCATTGAAAAAGGTTCAGTGTAGCTCCCGGAAATGGCCTCCAAAGTTTGCTTCCTCAATGGCTTCCCTGCATAAAATTGGCTTAGGATTTACAATTCCTCATCATTTTGTTTCCCTGGACTGTCAAAAATTCTTGGTTTATATAATATTTGAGTTCGGGCTCACCTCCCAACCTGTCCCCAAGATTTGGCCTCAAAAAGGGCTCCATATCCCCCCAAAATGGCCAAAATCCACCAAAATCAACATTAAAATCATTAAAATCCATATAATATAGTTTAAAACCCCAAAAAATGGAAAATTGGGTGCCAAACCCCTTTCTCTAGTCTCCTAGTCATATGGGCACACCATGTCTCCAGGGTATGTGCTAAACAGTTAGGCCACCCCCAACTTGTTGGCACCTTTTCACGTGAACTGTTACCATATGGCCATGGCTAGGTGCCCAAGGGTCATGCACACTAATCCTCTGGTGCTAACTACTTTTCCACTTGCCCTGTTTGTTCAGGATAACCCCCATCGACCGGGGCTTATCCCAAAAAATGCACACTAACCCACAAAAAATACTTTGTTTTCTTCATAGGAGCTAAGACCCATCGTATAGCCTGGTCAATTGGTGTTGGTTGGTTAGACCATTTCCCATGCTCGGAGGTTGAGGGTTCGATTCCGCCAGAGGTGAAACAAAATTTTGAACTGACCCACATTGGCTATATCTGAAGTGCCACATGGAAACCTATGATTGGGCCATGTGTTTCCTATGGATTGGCCACCGTACACATAGTCAACTGCCCAGTGGATCACCACTTCAACCTGCCAACACATCTTCCTAGTTAGTGTCGTACGACATGTGTCAATCCTAGATCCTTCCACCTAACACCATGCCACTTTGTCATACTTTACAGTCAGTTGCTCAATTAGAACCACATCACTACCACTTGTCATCCATACTTCCATGTGTTATACTATCATTGGGCCATGTCAGCATCTGTATAGTCCACATGTCAAATCCATACTATGCCAACTATGCTTGGAAATTCCAAAACTAAGTGACATGTGTCACCTCCTGGTGATGCCATGTGTCCCTATTGACATCATCATGATGTTAGCTAACACCTCATGCTGACGTACTACAGACATCATTAGTACGGCCTGTTGATAGTTGACTTTGACTTTTTAAGACTTTTTTCATGTTTGGGAAATCGATCAAAACACGATAACTTTCGCATACAATGTCCATCTTCACAAAACAATATATGGTAAGAATCGATGTGATGAGACTGACACAATGGTGTCAGTTTCATCTCATTCTTAGAAATTTGATTTTTAGGCCTTCCTAGATCCATTTTGTATCATGCCTCCCCACTAAGAAATTTTGGTCCTCCAAAAGGATATTAACCAGTCATCAAGTGCAGGATAGGCCTCCCCACTTGTCCTTTGTCTTTAAATTTGTCTTGTGTGCCTATTGCATCATAATCAATTGAAAAAAACCATGACAACTAAAATCTTATTGTTAGCGACTTGAACTTGTTCACATCTTCCTGAATCCACTACCATCCATGTAGACAACATTAGAAATGACAACATCATAAATATGACCGAAAATGAACTAATATGTTTGATTTTCTTGCACGACATTAACTTATCTTGAAGCACTGTATGATTGAACTTCCATTCTACAACCATCTCATGTTCATTCTTAATATCAACTTATTTACTTGGCAAAATTATAGGTGCGTTTCTTAGATAAGTTTCGTTCCTTAATTGTTCCAATGTTTGAAGAGATTGAGTTGGTTTTATGTGATGAGCATGTACAACATATTCTTTTCCTTCTTTAGTTGAGTGATATTGGTTTTGTTCCTTGTAGAATATTGTTTTGTGATCATATAAGTAAGGGCTTCCTAATACCATTCCACATGTTTCTAGTGGCACCACATCACATGTTACTTCATCCACATACTTAGATGAAATTGCAAATTTTATGATACATTGATTTGTTATGGGAAATTTGTGATCTTTGCTTATCTAATTAAGTGAATAGGGTTTGTGATGCATCTTAGTGTTTAATCCCATTTTCTTAACCACTTCCTCTGAAATTAAGCTAGATTGATATCCAATATATATCAATGTATCGATCTTAGTATGTTGCATTATGACCCTTATATGAAACAATTTACTTCTAGAATCATACTCATCACCATTTTTACCTGACAAACAAATTGTTTTGATCTCGGTCTCATCACCTAAATCATACCCGAAGTCAGTTGGTCATGTTGTTGTTGCAAATGTTTGCCTCCCTTTCCTCTCATTGAACAAATTTGGTCTCTTCTCTGGATGCAATTGCTAGAAATGGTCATCATCGTGCCCTTATTTCTTGAAATACTTGCAAGAGATATTATCTTCCTTCATCATTGTTCAATTTTCTTTATTTCCGTTCCCCTTTCTTTTGTCTTCTTTCCTTGAAGACGATTCCCATGATACACCAACTCATGTTTTTTCTGCTTCAATATACGTTGCATCAACAAAAACCTCATCAATATTAGTAGGTCCAAACATACATACATTGTTACGAATATGTGCAAGTAAACCTCCTATATACTTCATAAGAGTTTCTTGTGTATGTAATGGAATATTTAACATTAATGCCATATTACAAAATTCATCCATGTATTCTTGCACCATTTTTCCTTTCCTTAGTTTAAGACTTTTCCATTAAATTAAATCCTTTTCCTTATAACCCAAACGATAAAACTACTTTCTAAGTGAAAAAACAAAATATTTCCATGATGGAAATACATTACCAACTTGTTGAGTACCATATTTCAACTTACTCTTCCACCAAATGAGTGTTGTGCCTGCAAGATGAAGCAATACCAATTTTATTTGAGTTGCCTCATATTTGATTTGTTGCAAACTGTAATACACTTCCATCTATCTGACCCAATTATCAAGCCTCTCGACTTTGAGTTCCCCATCATACATGGGAAATTTGAATTTTACATCAAGCTTAAGTAATGGCATATCATGCTTATGTTTATGAGAATGTTTTCTTGTGGTAGAATTTGAACTTGTACTTGAGGAAGAAGAAGATGATGGAGATGAAGGAGGCAAAGGAGGAGTCTTAGGAGGGTCCTTTCCTTATTCACTTTTGTCTTGTTTTGACGATTCCCCTTGAAAAGGCCTCTTCTATTCCAAGTAATCATCATATAATACCTTTACCATCTTAGAGATGGTGAAGAAAGTCTTTTGAAATTCTATCTCGTTCTGAGAAATTCCTTCTTCTGATGCCATCTTCTCACTTTGAGATTCCCTCTTTATCAATCTAATCTCAGGATCCCCTTCTACAAGCTTGCCTTCACCATGACTTAGCTTTTCCATCGTAATCATAGAAACACAAACAACCAACTATCAACCTACTCTAATACCACTTGATCCAAAAATGATCTTTAAAAGACTTGGTTGAGTTTTAAGCATGTGTTAAATTACCATTCAAAAACTTAAATGAAGAAGGAGATATTAATGAAATAATGTTGCAGCCATCGTAAAGAATACCAAAAATAAATTAAACATTAATAAAAACAAACCATAACGCCAATATTTTTAACGAAGTTCAGTAATATTTCCTATGTCTTTTAACCTTTGTTTCAGTCAGGGAGGATTTCTTATTAATCTTCAATGCTAGAAAATTACATCAGAAGTATCTCAAATGGATTACAAACTAGTATGTATGTTTTCTTATTGACCTCAAGAATATAACACAAGTGACGACACTGAAAAATGTTGAGCGTAGCTCCCGAAAATGGCCTCCAAATTTTGCTTCCTGAATGGCTTCCCTGCTTAAAAATGGCTTAGGATTTACAATTCCTCATCATTCTGCTGACCTCAACTGTCAAAAAATGCTTGTTTTATATAGGATTTGAGTTGGGGTTCACCTCCCAACTCAAAAAAGGTCTCCAGATCCCCCCAAAATGGCCAAAATCCACCAAAATCAACATTAAAATCATTAAAATCATTAAAATCCATATAATAAGGTTTAAAAACCCAAAAATTGGGAAATTGGGCACCAACCACCTTTCTCCTGGCTCCTATTCAGATGGTCGCATCATGTGTCCGGGGCCTAGCATAAATAGTTAGGCCGCGCCCAACTTATTGGCACCCGGTCATGTGAAATGTTGCCATATGGCCATGGCTAGGCGCCCAAGTGTCATCCACGCTAATCCTCTGGTGCTAGATCCTGGTCCATGGGCTCTAGTCAGTCGGGATATCCCCCGCTGACCAGGGTTTATCTAAAAAAATAAGCACTAACCCACAACAAAACCTTTGTTTCCATCATAAAGGTTAAGACCCATCATATAGCCCAGTAGGTTGGCACTTGTTTGTTAGACCGTTGCCCATGCCAGGAGGTTGGGGGTTCGATTTTGCCGGAGGTGCAATACAATTTTGAACCGGCCCACATTGGCCATATCTTGGGAGTGACATGGAACCCTATGATTGGGCCACATTTTCCCTCTGGATTGGCCATTGTACACAAAGTCGGCTACCCAGTGGACCACCACTTCAACCTACCAACACATCTACCCAATCAACGTTGTACGATAAATGTCAAGCTTGGAGCCTGCCACATCACTTTGTCGTACTATACAGTCAATCATTGGGTCAGTGCCCCATCGCTACCACCTGTCATCCATACTTACACATGTTGGTTTTTCATTGGTCCACGTCATCATATGCATTGCCACATCACCGTCCGTACAATCCATGTGTTAAATCCGTACAGTCCCAACTGAGCCTGAAAATGCCAAAAATGAGTGAGACGTGTCACCTCCTAGTTCTTCCATGTGTCCATGTTGACGTTATCATGATGTCATACTGATGTACTACTGATGTAATCATGACATCATGCTGATCTACTATTGATGTCAACAATACAACTTGTTGACTTTGACCTTTTTTTACTTTTTTTTCCTGTTTAGAAAATCAATCAAAACGCGATAACTTTCGCATACGGTATCTATTTTTGGAAAAACAAATATATGGCTAGAATTGGGACAACGAGATTAATGAAATGGATCTGGTTTTGTCTAATTCCGAGAAATTTTATTTCTAGGCCTTCCTGGATCCATTTTGGATCAGAAATAGAGCGCTCTTCTTAGCGCTTGGTTAGAACCCTTGGTCAACTAAGGAGTTGGTCGAAGAAAAGGGGCTAAGGCCAAATTTGATTTAAAAGAGGAAAGGGGATTAAACAGAAAGCGTCTACGGGTTCATTCTTGGACTTGCACATAGAAATTTAAGGACCTGTGTATAATATTTTGGGGGCTCAACATCATCCGAAGAGATGATTCGGCTCCTAATTGTGAATGATCCTAGACCGAGAGGTTGCACAGACCCTGGGAGAGGGTGGGGTCTATATCAGAAAATTTTGAGAGGGAATATTCCTTGATACCATTTGTTCAGAGTTGCGACAATTACCTAATTTTTGAAACCCCGAGTGACCAATTCCGATGCTATCAAAATGGAATATTCTTTGATAACCTCGGGTAAGGGCAGGGAAGCTTACCTAATTTTGTGAACTCTGAATGAAAAGCTTTGTTGATATCGAAAAGTAATATTCTTCATTACTCTCTTTTTCAGATATCCATTTGAGCCTAATTATTTAGTAGTCTGAATGTAAACCTCTGATGGATGATCCATATTTATTCTGATTTGAAGATCAATGGTGTAGATTTCCCCGTAGGAAAAATTGTTCCACAATGTAGAAAAAAACAAGTTTGGAGCATTTTTATTTTTATTTTGGCCATAATTGGAGAATATTAAGTTATCTTTTAATGAAACTTATGGGTTTGTTCCACAGAGACGAGTTCTACGAAAGTGGCGTTGGATGATTTTTTCATTGATGCCAATGGTTTGATTATTTTGATGTCGAATGATTGATGTCAAGTGATTGAGTGATTAATTGATGTTAATGGATAGATTGATTGATAAGATTGATTGATTGATAAACAATGTATATGTATTATCCTATATGTATTATCAAGTGGAAACCAATCTATAAATATGGATCAATATGCATAGATGAAGATGGATCAATGAGTGGCCATTGATACATGATGAAGATGGATTCTTTCATATATTATGTATAGTTTGATGATGCATTATTATCTTATCATGATTAATAAGAAGTACAAATGGATGAACTCCAAAGTGGTCCCCTTATGGTAAAATCCCTCATGGGAAGACGCTTTGCGGATTGAGTTATCCTAGAAGAATAGTTGGAGGACCCATGCTTGTATGTGGAATAATGAGATTATGATCATTGAAGTTGTTGGTGAAACTATCCTAGATGGATAATGCTTGTCATGCTATTTCCAGTGGTATGTAGAATGTCACATAACTCCTCTTGGTTTGAGATTTATGGCCCTATGAAGATGAAGGACCCCCATATGAAGGCTTGAAGCCCCCAAGGTCAAAGAAGTCAAAGTGACCTAAAATAAGAAATCATTATTTAAATGATAAAGTAAAGTGACAAAGTCAAGGTGGATTATTTAAATAATAAAGAGATGTGACAAAATCAAGGAGTATTTAAATGATAAAGTATTGGAGAACTTTCTATTTATGGAAAGTGGTTAACCCTAAAATAAGAAAAATAGATTAAGTGATGTAGAAATGGGTTAAGTAACCTAGAAATGGGTCAAGTGACCTAGAGTATGAAAGTATAAATAAGATAGCTATGGACTCTTGAAAAACATCCTTTTTGTGGATCAATGGAGAGCTTCTTGGAAGATTATCTTTTGGAGTATTGATGGAGAGATTCTTATGAGAGATTCTTGTGAGAGAATATTTGGTGTGAATCTCTTGAGCATGATTGAAGATATATTTTGAGAAAGAGAGCATGAGGAGGATCTCATGGATGCATCAAATTTTTGGAAATGTCGGAGATCTTGACGGAAAAAGTCTTGAAGCTTCAGAAACCCTAGTTTTTGAGGTGTACACAAGTTGTAATGGGCTAGGGCACGTACATACGTGGGTTGTATGAGGATAGGATCTGTACAGTGGATGGAATGATGAAGACTTCTTTTTGAGCTAGTGCCAAGCTCTTGGATGATGAGGCAGGTTCCAGAGCTGCATTCTATGGGCTCATATCTGCCACTAAGACACTGGTATGGTTACCATATTGTCTTGATGGATACTATTGTTTGATGTGTTGTGAATTCTTAGGACATTATTAGCATGGATTCTATGATGTGGTTCAGTTTGGTTGATTTGGCTGATGGAGTGAGTAGTACTCATGGGATCTCAACCCCTTTTTGGGTCGTTTTTGGGATTTGGGATTATGTAACGGGTATGTGATGTCGGCCCATGGGTTTACCCATGTTTAGGCCTATTTTGTAAAGTATAAATAGATGTCTAGGCAATGTAAGAAGAGAGCAGTTACGAATGGCTAAGTGTTAGATCTATGTGATTGAAGGATTGTAAGTACTCTGTGCATACTGTGCGAGACTTGCAAAGCTACATGCAAGTAATGGTAAGAATGCTTGGTGTTGTACCCTAACTCAAAGAAGGAGGATCTGGCGGAGTGCTCATGGATCTCCTATCTTCTGCGAAGTAGAATTTTGATGCTATCTGTCTGTAAGAATCTTGACTGAAGATAATAAAGAAGAAGAGTTGGTGGATGTAGCCCCAGGGTGGGGGTGAACCACGTACATGTTGTGTTGCTATGCTTTGTGCCATATGTTGATGTGTTTATGTCTTATTTGCTAAGTGATTTGATATAGATGGATAGATATGGTTATGCTTTGTGCTAATGATGCATATCAATGTTAGATCTGAACTATGTGAACTTTCTTAGAGCTTAAATCTGCTAGATCTAATCTATCTCTTTATGCTAAGTGATTAGATATGTTAGATCTGAATGAATGTTGTGATGCTTTGTTTTATATGTGGAGTAGATACTAAGTGAATGATGATGAACTGTAGTTCCTAAGTGATCTATTAAGTATTAGAATCATAGATTTGTGTCCCAACTAAGGTTGCAGACACTTGAGTCTTGCAACCACCCCTGCCTCTACCTCAGGTGAGACTTCATCTGCTTCGTAGGTGTTTTCGAAAGGGCCGGTAGTTAGGGTTTTGTTGGTGCATTGTTGTAGGGTTGAAACCTGGGTCTGAACGAGTGCCAAAAAATGGTTCCATTGTCGGGACCTGAAATTGTGATTGCTGGGAACTAAGGAAGAAAAAGATTTCTGTCAAGATCTAACATGAAATTATGGAATTTATGTTCATAGATCTGTTGCTCTAGTGTGCAGTACTCTACTTAGTTTGTGAAGCTCTATGCTAAAGAAAATAGGTCAGATCTGAAGAAAAGAGGTAAGATCTGAAATATTTGTGCTCTGAGAAAGGTAAAAGTGAGAAATTCTAAAGAAAAGAGGCAAGATCTGGAAGCTTTGTACGATGATAAAGGTAAAAATAGTGAAAATTTCTAGATATGAAATATTTTTTCTCTGTAGAAGTAAGATAAGTGGAAATTTTTGTTTCAACAGTATGGATCTAGGTATGATTGATATATTATGTCCTAGATTGAAAACTAGGGCACTGATAGATGAAAGAAGGTTTGATATGCGTAGATCTAATAAGAATAGTGAAAATATGTTATACCTATGCATAGAAAGAATGTTTGGACTAACAAGTGGATGTAGGATCCTAGAAATAAATGTCTGTAGGTTAGATACCATGATCCCAGCACATAGTACAAGAAAGGTTGGGGATCATTTAAAAGAAAGAGAGGATTAACCCTCTTTTATAGTTGCACAAAATTGGGACACCTTGCTAAGGAGTGCCCTGGGAGAAGACCTAGTTGTCTTTGTTGCAAAGCTATGGACCATGAAGTATTGTATTTCCCTAGAATGATTGCTAAGCTTGAAGAAATGAACATGAGACACGAAAACCCTAAGGCAAGTCCAAAAACTACTATTATGGAAGAACCCCAGAAAGAATCAGAGAAAGTATTGCTACAGATGAAAGAAACCTTGAATGATCACCGACATGTCATTTTATTAGAGGTATTAAAAGAAAAAGAATGTATTGAAGAAAGAATAGGAGACTTCAACATTGACTATGTTCTAGATGAGGAAAAACAGGTGAATATCATGACAGAAAGAACTTGGGAAGCTATAGTCAGGCCTGTTATGATTCCTTCATTAGGAGGAATAGGACTATTCAAAGGGAAGCTGATAAACTTATGTGGGAAGCTCACCCAGATACCTATGAATTCCAATGGAACTTCGACAGTGGAGGATTTTGATATTTTTAAATTTATCGAGAACACCGCCCCATTTACCACGTTACTAGGAAAACCCTGTATTGAAAGAGATCACTCCAGAAGGAAGGAATAATAAGAAGTTTTAGAGTAGAAGAAGAAAGAGTTAAAATATTTCATGACTAGAAGGATCACACACTTGATCGAAGAAAAGAAGAACATATCAAATCTATTTAACACTAGAGATCCAGATGACGAAGTTTCAAGAACACAAGATGACCCAAAGAAGATTGAAGTACCTATTCTAGATAAAGAAGAAGTATCACCCTCGAATCTTAGGAAATAATCCCAACAACGCGAAGTAACTATGCCAAAAGAAGATAAGAATCAAAATGGAAAAAGGAATACCAAAACGAAGCTCACTAGAAAGAAAGCCAGAAGGCTATGTAAGAAGAGAGCTAAGATAGAAATGTTATAGAATATTCTAGAGGAAACTTCACAGAGGGAAAATTTGCAAGATTGGAGCTTCAACGGGATAACAGAGCAACGTCGCATGGCACTTCGCCATGGCGAAGCAATATAGTCGTTGGGACCAATATAACCATTCCTTCGACCCCACAAAATGGGTAGAAAGGCATTTGTGGTTCACCACCAGACCATTGGACCATTCCATAACGGACATAACAGAGTTAATGAAAGCTTCTCGACCGTTGCAAGAAATTTGTTGCCAAGTTATCTATTTATCCCATTGTGCCACACACCGATTGTTTTTTTCGTAACCGTGAATATGAGCCAGGAGACTTGTTGATTTTACAAAATGATCATTGTGATATTACCCTCTATTCCATTACAGTGTCTAAGTTACTCCTCGAACCCTAAGATTTCCAATCCCAAGCGTGTATGTCAGACGAGTTCAACGCTGCAAATAAAGTTGTCGAAGAAGTTCTAATCGACCTCATGAATGAAAGATTCATGTCGATGTCTTCAAGTATACACGATTCATTGACGAGAACAGGGAAAGCCTCTTCGTCGACTACTCGCGGAGCCAAACCATCCTGACCATCAGTAGAAACGCGAACCAAGCATAAAGACAACCTCACAAATGAAAAATTGATTCCAACCATATTGCTTGATTACATCCCACCTCTGGCTGGTGCGGTGAATCATGATAGTGTACCAAGAGAATTCAAGTACACCATGGTCATTGCGTACCTCCTGAAGGGGATACACGCAGTTCAAATAGAGCAAGATAAGATCACAGTGTTGAATTTTAGCGACTTCAACCTCAAAGATCGCAAGATCTATGGTATGCTCGCCCCATAAAAGTACCTAACTAGAACGAAGGGAAAGAATTCAAAGATCATCCTTGAGTCATGTACAATGAACCTTGCGCAATCCACCCTGTTAAATGTAATGAAGATCCCACACTTCGGAAGACATGAGGAAGTCAATGCCTGTGTCAAGATGCTACTGTCATGATACCATGGAAACTACTTAGGCATAGAATTTCCTATTATAGTTGACCCAATGTTGATCCAAAGGATCACAGGACTGAGTATACAAGGACCCGACCCACATGAATTTTATTCAGGAAAAGTCACAGATCATGCACTCACACAGAAGATCAAGGATACATATGGAGATCTTGAGAAGGGAATAAGAGGATATAAGGTAGATTCCATCCAGAGTGGCACAATGTGCCTAGCATGTCAACTAATAGCTGGAAATTTAGTAAGGAAGAACCGACCTAAACAGGTCACCAGCTTTGTCGTTGACCTCACTGGGAAGTGCACAGAAGGCCTACAGATGAACTGGGTGAAGTACCTAGTTAACCAGTTGGAACTAGATTGTCAAGAAGCATAGGATTAGGTTTATGAATTTCATTTCAGATGGATCTTGGTCCTCATTTCATTTGTTTCCTAGGATATGTCGGAAGGAGGGACCTTTCCAGACATAGAGTCGTTAGAACTGCTTGCTGCGAACTTCGCTACCCTGTGGTATTCAACTGATATGAACAAAAAGTGGCAGTCGAATGTTATGTTTCATACATACTACCTCCAACTAAAGTGATCCATCGAAGTTGAGCCTCGCATGACTTCGAACACATTATAGAGGTTCCAACCCCTAATGAAATTCAACGCAGATTGACACTTCATCTACGAGCAGATGAACATAAAGAGCAGCTCCAGTTATATTATAAGCTTACAGAGGACGATATTGAAGAAATCACTAAGGAATGGTTCACTGAACTCCTTATCCCTGCCAACCCCGTAGAGATATCTGATCTTAACATCCTAGAGGACACTCATAAAGAACAAAACACCCAAGAAGACTGAGGAGGTCCAAAACTTAAGCGACACCTTAGGGAATAATCCTTCAGTGTCACCTGACCGAGGGGGTGATGATGAAGTTGAATATGAATAGAAGCCCAACGAAGTAACACCACACAGAGACGAGGTTGACCCCTTAAAGAAGAGGAAGGTTTCCCCCCTGAAACCTTCTTCCTGGAAGAAATCGAAATCCACCATGACCAAGATGTAGACTATCCTCACCTATGATGATTTTGACTTCATCATAGCAACCTTGAATGATGCTTCATTGGAAATAGCAAATAAACAAGAAGCCAAGTAGGAACAAATATATGAGATAATTGGAGCCAAACATCGAGGGGTACAATAGGCCCTTTAGTCCAGTCGCATAGTCTCCATCGTGCCCCTATTATTGGGAGAACCAGAGTTGGGATATGAGCCATCCCAACTCCATCGACTAGCTGATATAGTCGAAGCTCACCTTCGATGAGCACAAGAATAAATAGAACAAGCCACCTAGGCCTTGAAGCAAGTGCAAGGAGTACTTGTAGAGAAGCTTCAAGCTACAGAACAGGAAAATATTTCTCTCCAAGCAAAGTTCGATGAAGAAAAAGCACATATACAACAAGGAAAAGAACAATTTCTCATGGAGCAACTCGAAGTGAAAGAAGTGGTCAACAAAGCACTTCTCTCTGTGACAATCATAGAAATAAAGATAGAGGATCGAGTCACACAACAAGTAGAGCAGCTCACAGAAGCTATCCAATAGCTACAACAACACATAACAGACTTAGAGATCTGTGTAGTGCCAGACACCCCATAGGATATAAGGGATCAAAGAGAAGCAACTGCTCGAAGTAGAGTTGAGAGAATAAAATACCTTGCTATTGAATGTAAGCAACTTACTAATCGTAGTGCCCAGACCTACGAGAAACTCACTGAGAATCCAGAACTGAAGGCACTGGAGTCGCAGCTCCAAGAGGTGAAGTATCAAGCCGAAATGATACAAGCGCAGTTGAAGGCCCTGCCAGTTGTGGAAAGAATGAAACACTCCCAAGAGAAACACACCACCCAGCAGTAGATCCACACTGTCTAGATCAGAGTTATGGAAGTAACTCAGAGGCTCCAACCTGTACAAGATAAGGCTTACCAATTGTTCATAAAGGTCAAAGGTCGATGAGTAGAACTCGAGAAAGTTGTCATTGTAGCTGAACAATGCCTAGAGGGACCTGTGAACAAGGTAGTCATCCAAGAGTTCATTGAATAGGAGGCTATAGCACAACAACAGGTCGAAGCAGCTCGAGCCAAGCTTTAGTCTCTCAAAACAGGACTACCCAGATCAGAGTTACTCGAGATCAGTCACAGGTGAGTGTTGGGGGCATGTTGGCCCTTGACCAAGTTTTGGGAGATCCTTGGTCAAGTTTGATCTATTTTGGGACTTCGAAAGCCTATCGAAGGCGGAGCAAAAGATGAAGTAGATATCGCGGGATCTCGGCCCATTTTTGGGTCCTTTTTGGGATTTGGGATTATGTAACGTGTATGGGATGTTGGCTCATGGGTTTACCCATGTTTAGGCCTATTTTGTAAAGTATAAATAGATGTCTAGGCAATGTAAGAAGAGAGCAGTTAGGAATGGCTAAGTGATATATCTATGTGATTGAAGGATTGTAAGTGCTATGTGCATACTGTGTGATACTTGCAGAGCTACAAGGAATTAATTATAAGAAGGCTTGGTGCTATACCCTAACTCGAAGAAGGAGGATTTGGCGAAGTGCATGCAGATATCTTTTCTTCTACGGAGTAGGATTTTGATGCTATGTCCCTGTAAGAAGCTTGACTGAAGATAATAAAGAAGAAGAGTTGGTGGATGTAGCCCCAGGGTGGGGGTGAACCATGTACATGTTGTGTTTCTATGCTTTGTGCGATATGTTGATGTGTTTATGTCTTTATTTTCTAAGTTCTTTGATATATATGGATAGATCTGGTTATGCTTTGTGCTAATGATGCATATGAATGTTAGATCTGAACTATGTGAACTTTATTAGTGCTTGAATATGCGAGATCTAATCTATATCTTTATGCTAAGTGCTTAGATATGTTAGATATGAATGAATGTTGTGATGCTCTATTTTATCTATGGAGTAGATACTAAGTGAATTCTTATTAATTGTAGTTGCTAAGTTCTCTATTAAGTATTAGAATCACATATCTGTGTCCCATCTAAAGTTGCATACACTTGAGTCCTGCAACCACCCCTGCCTCTACCTTGGGTGAGACTTCATCTGCTTCGCAGGTGTTGCCAAAAGGGCCAGTAGTTAGGGTTTTGTTGGTGTTCTATTACAGTGTTGAACCCTGGGTCTTCCCCCATGACAACACATATTTTGTAGAAATAGAGGTATAATCAGATCAATTATGTCTCTACTACAGGTAATGAAAAGTGGATAAAGAACTCGAGAAGAGCATAATAGAAGGATTATTATGTCCCTACTACAGATTGTGAATAAATTGTAGGTATAACAAAGGCAATAATCCTCACATAGGATATGAAGCTAGCAAGTTAATAATGTCATTGATGGGCATAGAAAGGAAAAATAAGGCTCAATATCCTTGAAGGTAGAGATGTGTAGACAATTGCAAGTTTGATGTGGAAGAAAACAAAGAGCTTAAGAGGTTGTGTGTTAATAATCTCTATGTGTCAAGCATATGAATTCCATAGAGGGATTTCATAGGTATGACCTAGATACTTGTCTAAAAGTACTTAGTGAAAGAAATCCACTTATGATATCAGAGTTCACAGTGGAAGTAGGATGTCAATGAAAAGAAATTGGAGATACAAAAATAAATGTTCTTTCAATTGAAAAAGTGCCACTGAATGAAAATAGACTTCCATTGGGAATGGTATTAAGTGTAAAAGGTATGGTTTCATAGGGAAATGTTAATGAAGTAACATAATGGACAAATAGAAGTAACAATATTTTATTGAATAATGTTGTGGTAGTAAAGTGATGGAATGTTCTAAGATACTTCATTCCAAGGTGTTGGAATGTTTCCTAAAGGCAAATTTTGGATATGATTGCCTAAGAGAAACTATTGCCAATAAGAACAAATTGGTTGGGTTGCATAATGGCCAAGTGGAATTTGGCTAGAAAGTGTTCAGATGATGGAACAATAGTTCAAATGAGTAGAATGGGAACACATAGGGAAACAAGGATATAAATAAATTCAAGGAAAACTAACTACAAAATAAATAAATAAACCAATAAGTGAATTGAAACATAAATGCACTAGAGTGCATGATGTGTACAATGAAGTTAGAATGCATTATGCATTAGTAGGCATATTGATAGTGAATTCTTGGTACATATAGATGTTGATTTTGCATATGTACATGCTTAGATATGCATATGGCATGTTTGAGGACTTAGAATAGTTTTTTGTTATATGCATGCAATAATGATGTTATATCAATTGAGTATGACTAATTATGGATTATGAATTGTGTATTCAGGAAAAATGATATAGCATGGTTAAGGACATGGATATTGTTGTTTCTTATGACTTACATCTATGTGAAGACCCATGAGGGTGGGAAGAATGGTAATCAAAAGGATGGAAGAGAAAGCTTGTGATATTTTACAAATACCAGTTGATCAGATAGCATCAAGTAGGTTGATAACAGTTATGTAAGTATGGATTTAGTTTCTTTTGATGAATATATGTAGAACGGAATTGAGGTAAGAATTCCCTCAGTTAATTTTTCAATATTTAAATTGATATGTAATGGGAAAAGGGCTAGAGTATATAATGTTGTTGGTGCTATAATGCATTTAAATAAAATGTTAGTTTCATATTTTTTAATGATTGGTTATGAGATCATAACCAGGTCAAGTAAGGAGACATACTCTTGATATAAAAATAAATATCCATAGAGCTAGTCGTGTGTGAGACCATGATATGGTTGGATATGGAAGGGATGTAACACTATGTGAGTGATCAATGGTATCTATTGTATAAATGATGTTTGGACTGCACCCTCTTTCCCAACACTGAAGAGAACTTAAGAATTATATTCTTGGTGTTGTGTTTGGGTTGAAAAGGAAGGTATCCAAATAGTCAGGAAAGAATTAGGAAGTTTGTGGATGATGTGTTGAGGCATTGGATAGACCTTACAAATCACCTTGGTGAATACATTACATTGTTATGTGGTTATTATGTAGTCAATACAAAGATGCTTTGTGTAAATGTGTCCATGGGTATTGGTACATCGATTGTTATTTTATTTAGTAATTGATTGTTGCATTATGAAAATAATGTGGTGATGAAAATACATAATTATGGATAGATGCATTATATTTAATATGAATACTAGTTGAAGGTGATTGGATTGTTATTTGTTACAATTCCAATATTAGTTTTTGGAGTCATTAAAAATGTTACAAGTGGTATTACATGAATTATTGAATGCATTTCGTGAATACACGTATATATTATATAACATAGAAATGAGTATGGTAATAGCTGAAATGATGTGAGTATTGCTAACTCATGAAGTTGAAAACACTTCAGGAACTGTTAGATATTGCAACAAGAAATTTGTAGGTTAAAGTAGCTACATAAAGATAAATTATAGAAAATCTTTGTTGGGGGGACAAAGTAATAAAAATATTTATGGATAGAAGAAAGAAGAGATGGGATGATAATACATGTGTATGTAATGATGGATTCATTCCATTCACTATCTAAATTCCATTTAATTTCAATAATTGATGGAAGTAATTGAATTGTAGTAGCAAACAATTCTGAGATCACTTGTTTCCATGAAAATATATATATCTCTTGTAAATGAGATATTGTCAGTTTGTTTGGCTTAGTGTAAATTGAGGAAAATGCAAGTAGAATGGTCTTGTATATGGTATATATGTAAGCCCATAAGGAAGATGGATATCTACAGCTCTAGATCTAAAAATTATGAGCATAAAATTCATTCCTGTGAATTTTATTTCTTGTATATAAACAGATTTGAGAAATTAAAAATTCTTATGATATGCTAACAATTGGTTTTCCTGATCAAAGGTTGAAAAAATTGCAGGAATAATGGTATTGGGTATGGCATTTCTATAAGACATAATAAATATTGATTCCTACAACCACAAGAGCCAAACGAATTATGAGCAGAAAGCTCATGTAATATCCCCAAGAATGATCCCCAGTTGTCTTTATAAATTGTAAACATGTTTTGTAGGCTAGTGAGTCGAGTGTTGTTAAGTTGGTGGGCTTATGTGTTACTAGGATGGAGAGCCTAGGTGTTAAAGGCTAGGATCCTAATTTTTTATATGTAATTATGTAGATCATTAATAAAATATAAACATCACTACATGCAGACTGAACACGAAGAAAGAGTGATGGGGGACTAAGCTTCCACAAGGTTGGGTAAGGGAGGAGGCTAAGTGTGTGGGACTAGGGGATAAGTTAGGGTCTTATCTCTAAAGGGGATAATAATTTATTATTATTTCCTAAAGGATAAGGTGGAAAATTGATGAGTGTTGTACTAAGTTCTTGGGAAATGGGAACGAATGAAAATGTAGTGCATGCAACTCCAAGAAGACAAGTGTAGACCTGGGAACATGCATTAAAAGTTGATGAGTTGAGCCATGTTGGGGTTTCATTATGTGGAGTCTGGCGATTATCCAACCACTTTCTAACCATGAACGGTGACATCCACCAGGAATCCTGGAATGAGTAACCCGTGAGTCATTCCACCATCCTCTGTCTGAGTTAGCAGTTCATCCTGTCCATTCTTCTATCCACATTCAAAACCCGAAACCATGAGAATCGACCTCTGCGCTTTGTTCTCTGGTCACGCACCTTGAAAACCAGTGGTAAAAACCCATGGACTGATTCGTTGTCTAACCTGTTTGACCTCTGCATAGTCATACATCATGAAACCGGTAATCTGTGAGCCATTCTGTGTCTTCTGAGGAAATCGACACCTAGGTAATCGCCTTAGTCATGCAATGTTTTAGCATTGGTTGTTACCACCTACATTTCCATTCCCATCTTTTGTTGCCACTGTCATCCCTGTGGGAATGAGTGTTGAACCATTGTTATTATCCTCACCTGGCTGGAGCTGAGTCGAGGAGTGTGCTGAAGAAGTGGGTTGTCCGGCCTGTGGTAGAAGAGGTAGGTTTTCAGGCCTATGAGAAGCTCTCTCTAGGTGAGAGAGTCTATTGGGAAGTGGTTTTCTCCCAGAGAGATTCCAACACCAGCTACAGAGCTCTAAGAATTCTTTATCCAGCATGTTTCCAAGACCTAGAGAGGGAGGTGAAGCACTAATGGACTATTCTTGTGAAGGTGTATACTCTCGGGTGGAACATGCATGTGGGGAATGAGAGTCCATGAGTAGTGGGTGTAAGAAGGCTCCTAGAGAGAATCCTTCCGGTTGCACTCTACAGTTTTCATGTAACCTTAGCCTAGTCTAGAATTCCCTTGCCTTAGGTGGAGCTTAGTCCCAGCTCGGGGGTGACCCACTACTAAGAATGATGAGAAGTGTGGTCTAAGTATCATTATGTGTTTAATTTCAATTATAATGCATGTTTGTGATGCTTGTAATATTATCATGTATTCCATTGCAATGATATTTATTTTTAATTATGTTTAAGTCTATATGATGGAAGTAATTCTATGTTAAATGAGTTAATTTGATTTAATATGCATGTTATATATAAATTTATGGGAATGTTCCACATAATAGCATTGCTCGACAGTGGGGTTGATGGCCGGGGAAGTTACAAATTTGTATCAGAGCAAAGGTTTTCAACACTGAGCCTAGATGGGCCATGTTAGTGGAAAATGAAGCAAAATTTTTGGAAAGGATTGTTATCAAGGTAGACAAAATTTGAGTTCAGACCCATGGTTTCAAACACTGAGCCTGAATGGGCTGGATAAGTGGCCATTGGACCCAAGGTTTCAAGAGGAAATTATGTCAGGAGGACCAGTTTCAAACCTCAAAACGTTTTTGAGTGCCAAGAGGTTACCTTTGCTATGTTACAAAGCTCAGGAGGAGTAATGGTGTTGGGTCGCAGAGTAATGTGGACCTTAGGATATGTTTAGGAGAAGGAGAATCCTTCACGATCGTCAGATCTGGTAATGTTACGAGGCAGTTAGCTATGAATTCCTTTGGAAATCCACAGATTAACAGAGTCTGTTCTACACTGTAGGATCTATTCGTAAGGAAGGAAAATTCCTTATGACCGTTAGATCTGGGGAAGGTACAAAAGGGTTAACTTGGAATCCCTTCAGACTTTGCAACTTTGGTGAATTTGATGCAAAATAAGAGAGAAGTCCAAAGATATGAAGCCCAAAGATCTGAAGTGGTGAGTCAAGATGACATCACCTGGAGGTGACGTGGACACATGGGATGTGTGCGACATGTTAGTGGGTTCCGAACCCATGGAATTTGAAATTCCATATGGAACATGACGTGTGACACCCATCTGATTAGGCCACGAGTCAACTGCTAGTATTCCACCACGTGGCATCCTATATGAGTAGGGTTAGGGGTGCTTGAGGTGAATTTACACCACGTTTTTAGAAAAAGGATACATAGCAGTTGGAGGTGAATTGCGGGATAAAAAGCGGGTTGGTCTAAAACCACTCTTGCTCATGCCCACAATCACACACTTACATAAGGTCATAGCCCACAGTCTTATGAAGGAAAAGGATAATGAAAAAGGGTCTAGCACCAGAAACTTGGAGTTTTGGAAGTGCACAGGAATAACCCATGGGTCTTTCAGGACCTGAACACATAAGGAAAGGAGACCTATGTATACTTTTTTGGGGTTCAATCATGATCTGAAGGGTTAATGCTACTCCGAATTTTGAAAGATCCTTTGACTGGGAGGTCAGCAGACCCCACTGAGGTAGAGGCACTATGTCGAAAGTGCTTAGGGAAGAAATAGTTATGTACAGTGACTGCAATGAGAGCACAATAAGATTCAACAATCTAGGAAGATTTGAAGAATTCTAGGATCAACAAGGAAACGTTGCACACGGGAAAGAAGTTGCTGCAATTTCTGTGGCAACAAGTATGTTATGTCTTGTTGGGTCAGCTAGAGGAAAGAATGCTTGCATGTTTGCAAGTGTTTTTGGTGATGTTGTTGCATCAGGAGGGAAGCAATAGAGAGATGAAGTGTTGGTTATAAGTTTGATAAAAGAATCATGAAATCTTCTACTACCTTCAGAATTTCAGGTAGTAGAAAATTTATTAATGGCAATCATGCAGGTATGATTTTATATTACTCTTTTTTCATAATTGTTGAAAGTAAATTTAGGTAAGAATTTTCCCAACAAGAGTTATTTTATAAAACCACATGATTATATTATTGAATACATACCATTGGATGTGATAAAGGCTGGAGGCCTATATTAATTCATAGCTTTTTATCTTCTAAATGCACACACTGACATATTAGAATGTCACGTTAATTTGGTTATGGGGTAATAACCAAAGAATTAAAGATAAGAACTGGTTATAGGAATAAATGCCAGTAAGATAGTCATGTATGAGACCAGGACCTGGTTGGATATGGCAAGGTATGGATATGAAAAGGTTATGAGCCACAAAGATACTAAAATCTTCCTACTTTTAAATAAAACTTGGGCTGCAACCTTTTTGCTAAAACTAATGAAAAACACAGAATTATATTCTTGGTGTGTGTGGAGAATGTGTCAACACATTGGCCAAAATTCCATCTTACGGATGGTGAGATACACGACTGATATAAAGAGAATTATGAAAATCAACAGAAGGTGCGATGATTAATTATGCATTGAGAATTGTACCCATGCATAGTAAGTGATAGAATTGTATACTAAATGCATTGATTGAATGTGTTTGTAAGTACATGCATATATATTATTGCATAGAAATAATTATACTAATGGCTGAAATGTTTCTAACTCATGAAGTTGAGAACATTTCAGGAATTTTTAAACATTGCAATAGGAAAGTTGCAAGCCAGGTAGTCACAGGAATAGAGACTACATAAAATTTAATGTTCAGAAAACTGAAATAATAAACTTACTGTTATTAATTATGAGCATGCATATGCATAGAATGATGAGTCATTCTATTTGGTTAATTTGTTTGGTAATTGTGATTGAATTGGTAGGTGCATGCAATTCTAAGATCATTGCATAAGGTGTTGTACATATTGAATTATGATGTACAACAAATACTGACAATTTGTTGGCTGTATGCAAGAGGAAGCATTACAGGAAAAATGGTGTGTAGTTTGGTGCCCATGGAAAACCACAAGGATGGCTGCATTCATAATATGGAAACAACCAAGATGAATTATGAAATGGAATTTCCTGTTTTGGGGAAAAAGTTGAATTCCTTTTTTAACTAAGTTGGAGTCCCTAAATGAATTCTTTTATGTTTCTCATGATAACTGGATGTGGGTGATGTGGATTATATGATGTTTATTAAAGTTAGAATGTTGAATACAAAGAGTATCTTGAGGAAGTTGTTGATTGGAAACCTTTGAGGGTAGTTGGAACTATGGGATCCATGGTTCTCTGAGACTTCATGAGCCGGCCTGTTGTTGAAGCCCAAGGAAATGGAGGTGTAGCAGCTGATGGATTGTGTGATAGTGAAGGTGTACACTCATGGGGTGGGACATGCATGTGGGGAATGAGATACCATTGGTTGGAGTGTTGTTGAGGTTTGGTATCTTGGTCTAGACCATGTGATATGGAAGTCTTCTCAATCAAAAGATAAGTACAATTCTCTATTTATTGTATGTTGTCTATCTTGTATACAAGTTATAATGTTATTAAAATTGTTTGTATATATATATATATATATGCTTGCATTTCCTGCATAAATGACAGTACATAATGTGTTTCATATTTCATTGCTTAAGAAATATATATACCTGATGCTAATCATGTAATTGATTGGAATGTGATTCAGGTGGAGCAGGAAGGTGTCTTGCAAGTGCATTTGGTGTGCATATTGGACCAGAAGAGAAAACATCTCCAGAATCAATCCATAGGGATTTTAAAGGTCCAGTGGACCTGGTACAGTCCTAAGACGTGACATGGGAGGATGAGGATGCTATGCAGGCAGAATACCCGCATCATTTTGAAGATTTTGGAAATCTTCATGATGTTGTGTAATGAGTTGCACTGAGGACAGTGCAAAAATAAGGGGAGGGGATTTTAATATCCCCAAGAATGATCCCCAGTTGTATTTATAAATTGTAAAAATGTTTTGTAGGTTGGTGAGATGAGTGTTGATAAGATGCTGGGATTATGTGTTACTAGGCCGAAGAGCCTAGGTGTTAAAGGTTGGGAGCTTGATTTTGTATATGTAATTATGCATATCAATAATAAAGTATAAACATCATTGTTTGCAGACTAACCAAGAAGAAAGAGTGATGGGGGGCTAATCTTCCACAAGGTTGGGTAAGGGAGGAGGCTAAGTGTGTGGGATTAAGGGGTAATCTAGGGAGCTTACCTCTAAAGGAGATAATAATTTATTATTATTTCCTAAAGGCTAAGGTGGACAATTGATGAGCGTTGTCCTAAGTTCCCGGTAAAGAGGAACAAATGCAAATGTAGTGCATGCAGCTCCAGGAAGAAAAGTGTCGACCTGGGCACATGCATTAAAATTTTATTAGTTGAGTTGTGTTGGGGGTTCATTATGTGGAGTCTGGTGATTCTCCAAGCACTGTCTAACCGTGAACGAGGACATCCAACAAGAACCCTGGAATGAGTAACCTGTGAGTCATTCTTCCATCCTCCATCTGAGTTAGCGGTTCATACTTTCCATTCTTATACCCACAGTTGGAACCCGAAACCAGGAGAATCGACCTCTGTGTTTTGTTCTCTAGTCATGCATCTTGAAAACCAGTGGGAAAAACCCATGGACTCATCTATTGTCTAACCTGTTTGACCTCTTCATAGTCACTCATCTTGAAACTGGTAATCCATGAGCCGCTTTGTGTCTTATGAGGAACTTGACACCTGGGTAATCGCCTTCACCGTGTAGTGTTTTAGCGTGGGTTTTTGGCACATATAGTGCCATGCCCATCTGTTGTTGCCACTATCATCCCTGTGGGAATGAGTGTTGAACCATTGTTGTTGTCCTCACCTACCTGGAGTTGAGTCGAGGAGTGTGCTGAAGAAGTGGGTTGTCAGGCCTGTGGTAGAAGAGGTAGGTTGTCGAGCCTATGAGAAACTCTCTCTAGGTGAGAGACTCTACTGGGAAGTGGTTTTCTCCTAGAGAGAGTCTAGCACTAGCTACAGATCTCTAAGAATTCCTGATCCGACATGTTGTTGAGACCTAGAGAGGGAGATGAAGCACTGATGGACTATGATTTTGAAGGTGTATACTCCCGGGTGGAACATGCATGTGGGGAATGAGAATTTGTGAGTAGTGGGTGTAAGAAGGATCTTGGAGAGAATCCTTCCAGTTGCATTGTGCAATTTTCCTATAATCTCATCCTAGTCTAAGATTCCCTTGCCTTGGGTGGAGCTTAGTCCCAGATCGGGGGTGACCCACTGGTAAGCGTGATGAGCAACATGGTCTAAGGCTGGGAGGTTCTTGCAAGGTCTGGACATAGTTGGTGGAGTTACTACAATTTCAAAGATAAGTATCATTATGTGTTTAAATTCAATTAAAATGCATGTCTGTGATGCTTGTAATATTACCATGTATTATGTTGTAATGATATTTATTGTTAATTCTGTTTAAGTCTGTATGATGGCAATAAATCTATGTTAAACGAGTTAATTTTACTTAATTTGCATGTTATATATAAATTTATGGGAATGTTATGTGTAGTAGCATTACCCGATAGTGGGGTTAATGGTCGGGGACATTACAACTCATGCTTGGAAAATTTTGTTTTCCTATATAAAATATATTTGAGATTTATGATTCAAAATTGTTATAATGATATCTCATGATGACTATATGTTTATAATACATATGAAATGTTGGATATGCAAGATGGAAGATCAAGAAAAGGGAACTAGAAGGAAATCAAGCTCAATGATGAAGGCATGGAATGAAGAATGTCCAATGGACTTGTTGCAGCTAGAGTTTTGGAAGCTGCAACTCTAAAACTTCATGGTTGAGTGCACTAGAGACTTGAAGAGAAGTGGAATAGACCAAGGGATTGGAGGGCAGATAAAGGATTTAATTTCTTTGGGTTGTGTAGGATGAGAGGGAAGGAGAGCTTGTTGGTTGGAACTACTGCCAGAAATATAAATTATGAAGATCATTATAAATGTTTTGGGTCAGAATGCCTATGTATACATGTTTAATTTTAGGTGAGAGTTCATATGTATATAAGAGTTGGTTGGACTTCCTATGTGGATTAATGCCAGAGGACCTATATTTGTAATGTTAATAACATTGGAATGGTGTTTTTCACTAAGGAAAGTGCCCAAATAAGGGGAGGGGGATGTAACACCTTGGTTTTAACCCTTATGAAATATAATGTATTATGTAATTGTGACATAGGATGGTAAGTTGATAAACTTGAAAAGGGGCCAGAGTGCCTAGGATATGTAATACATCTATATACATTAATAAAAAAATACATCATTGGTTGCAATACATACAAGCATAAAAGAGATAGGGGGCTATGATTCCACGAGAGAGGGGATTAAGGGGCTAAGTATTATTATTATGTTTTATTTACCCATAATTTATTTTATGGAGAAAAGTGGTTACATGAGCTTCTTGGGAGGAAGGCCATGTGGTTCTTGTTTTCATGTAATTATATAAAAATACCTTATGCATTGTTTTTGGGGGTTCACTTGTTCTTCTTCATTCACTATTACACCCTTCTCACTCTTTCATTTTTGGTGCCTCATTCTTACTAACTCATGTGCTCTTGGTCAAAGCATGGAAACAAATGGTTGGAAGAGGAGAGCCATTACTAGATGGTTGTAACAAATTACTGATAATTCCAGGAGGAGATGGATTCCTATGTGCATGAGATTGATGGAAGTTTGGAAAGAACTGTCCACATCTAAGATTCCTTGACCAGGGATATTCCTTGGCTAGTAGCATTGGATCCCTGGAGAGAAATGGAAGAGATTGAGGGACTGCATGGCATAGAAAGGTGTTCATTTCTTTGGGTTGTGCATGCTGAGGGGGAAAGAGAGCTACAAAATTTAGGATTTGTTGTGTGGTTGGGAAACCTAAGAGCTAGTTAGCCAATTGTTGCATTCTTTAGATTTGGCCTAGGGCCCATCCTTGTGGATTCATAGCCCTGGCTCGGGGGTGACCTGTTGTTGAGAGTAAATGAACAATAGTGTCTATGGTTGGGAGGAACATCCTTGGTTTTCAACGAGTTGGTGAATGCTTACATGCAATGATAAGTGCTCTTTGTGTTTTTTGTATAATGTATTTCTCATTGTGTATTTAATTATCTCTGAGATATGTATTTATAATGTGCTTTCCTACTGGTTATTTTTTGTGCATGGCATGTTGTTTATTTCTTTTATGTTGTAGCATGGATCTTGATTAATGCATGTGAGTGTTTCAGATTTATTTCAAATTAATTATTATTAGAATTTGAGATTGGTTCAAAAGTGAGTTTTTGAGGTAGCGTGCCTAGCCTATGGGTGGATGGGTATGTTACAAAAGGTTACCTTTAATATTTGAACCAACTCATCCCAAATGGTTGTTTCTCTATGCATTTACAATTCCAAATACCAATTCTTCTGAATTTTGTCTAGTGTGTGTATAAATTTGTGCATCCATTCTATCTCCAATACTGAACTCCATAAGGCTCTACAATGCCCCACATGACATGTTGGATCAATCTCTCCTATATTCTTTTGTGTTATATATTCTAATTCATTACCAAATCTCACTTTCAATATCCTCCTACACTATGACCATTCTTCCATCCCTTCTTTGTGCGCATCCCACCATCTTGTTGGAGTTGATTTTAGGAAAATATCTAGTGCCAACATCCTTTTTTGTTCGGGTACCTACAACTCAAGCGTTGTTATGAAAAATATTATATCAGTCAATCCATCATACCTAGGTGGATCACATAGCTTTGTCCATATCCAACGAAAGGATTGGGTCATGTGTGCACATCATCTAGATGATATTTTATGCATTCTCTCCTTCTAATGTTATAGACCTTTCTATGAGTTTGATGCACATGAGTTGATGCTTCTCCAAATCAATGCACCATATGATGTAGGGTTAACATAATCATCCATCCACACAATCATGTTATACAATTTGTCAATCTTGTTTCATTTTTCTGGCTCTATGTACTTGTTTCCTTCCATTGGGTCCAAGGGTGGAGTAACTTTCAAATCTTCCACTTGAAATATCATCTCCCTCCTATTTATATTAATGATCGCCTGGTTATCAAAATCCCACTCCAATCCCATCAACGTTGGGTATGGTTGACTATCTTCCATGATCTCAATAAATTCAAAGTATGTTGTGCTCCACACCCCATCTATGTTCATAGGTACTACTCTTAAATGACTAATTGGAACTATGTTATGTTGATTTGCAAGTCTTAAGTGAATAGGAGACTAGACCAAATTGGGTTTACCCATCATCTCCCATGTATGTTTAGGTAATATATTCACATCAAATCCCAATTGCAAGATAACATTATCCACGTCATATTCCCCAATATGTGCATTAAATTTGAATTCTCTATTGGTCCTCTTTCGGTGAAGTAATTGATTCACCACCCTCTGCGCGATGGGAGTTTCTCTATATTGTGTGCATTGATCAAGCATATCATATAGTGTATTCATTTCATTTTCATATTTCATCATTTGTACACAACTTCTTAGAAATTCTCTTAGAGTACTTATCTTCCCAGTCGGCTTCATTGGCCCTACATGATTGTAACGACCCCTTCGTTATGCCTATGAATAGCGAAGTACAATAGGAATTTTTTTTTTTCTTTTTTTTCTTTTTAACAAATAAGAAATTAACAACATCACCTAATTCATATCAATGCAAAAACACATGACATCATAACTAAAGTGACACATGATCAAAATATAA
>JZKD02S1673881.1:517059-536401 GCA_000966675.3 Picea glauca
GCATCATCATCAAGGTTAAGTGGTTCATCATCATAAAAATCCAGATCACTTGCGAGCAAGTGTCCTCAAAGAATAAGTTTTGTCAGTGCGCCAGAGCGGGATGTTACAATGATCCCCAATATGGGATGTAGATTATGTTGATGCTCCCCAATCCTGTCCAATTATCTCTTTCCTTGCATTTTGATATGTCACCTTTTATTGATGAGTATCAAACATTGGTATAGGCCCTACGGACTTCATTACCCATTGTTCAGTCTCCTTCCATCCATTCATCACATCAACCCCTATTTTATCTCCTTCACACATAAGAACTACTATTCTCGGTCCTTCATTGTGTTTTTCGACTGATACCTTTTGCACATTCTAGTTCAAATTCGCTCTTTCTTTCCATTTCTCCACTAGTTGAGGAAAATCCTCTATCGAATGATCCAACACATGACAATATGTGCATGTTGTACATGGATTCTGGTAGTTGTGGGCTAAATGTCCCAGTTGATTGTAGTCATAACATATGATCAACCCTCTTCCTCCTCTGCTAAAATTTCCTCTACCTAAATCTATACCAAAATCTCCTTTGTTCCCTATATTGAAGCCTCTCTAATTATTGTATTTTTTACCATTGTCGTCTATCGCAACATTCTCCTCCTAAATCCTGTACATGTCTGAAGTATGCTCCCTCATTAAATTGAATTACTGACTAACTTGCAAAAATTGCAAAAAACGTTCCTTGGTGTCCTCTGATACTTTTGTAGTAATGGACACTCCATTAGATGATGACACCAGGTCTTACATATCTCACAATACACTCCTCCTGTTAATGGATTCGATGCTCTAGTCACCAAATACTGCACGAATGTTGGACATTTGTCCTTGCGACAACCTTCAGTCCTACACTTGGTACACCAAACTCGTTCTCGTTTCTCCTTCCCTTTTGTAAGTTCTTCCAGTTGAAACATTAATGCAACCAACTGTGTCTAAACATGTTCCATACCTCCATTGTCTCCCACAAGATATTCCTCCAGTTTCATTGCAATTTCTAGAGCCTCAGGTTGTGACGTAACCTTCTGTTGAATCAAGGGCATGAAAATGTGTAGTAGAAGTCATACAATGAACCATTCTCATTGTTGGTGATCATGGATATGGAAAGTTATCCTACCCATCTGATCCTTCAACCTTTGATCAAAATCCCATACTTACTCATTATGTACCTTCTTAATCTCCTATAGTTCTGCAATGTACTGCGATTCTAACTTTGGCTTCTTAAACTCTTTTAGAAATGCTTGTCTTATCTCTGTCAATGCCCTCGCATGTCCTGTAGGTGTGGTACTCTGCATATTCATGTACCATACTAGTTCATGACCTCTAAACATTGTCTCCAGTTGTGTAATATTCACAGCCTCATCCTGGATGTTCTTGGTTGCCCAAATTGTCTCACAGACAAACAAATGTTGTTCTGAGTCCTCTAACCCCACTCTTTGAAACTCGGGAAGTCTTAGGGTGTTATATACCCCCACCATATTTATTTGTGTATTCACTCCTCTTGGTGATGGTTGTTTATTATGCCTTTGCACACTACTTACACTTCTCTAATTTCTACTACTATGCCCTCCTTTTCTAACTATAAGTTCTTTTGATAAGTATTCAATTGTTACTCCTAATTTTGTCTGAGTAGGAATCCATGGTTCTTCTATTATAAGACTAGACTGTGACTCCTCTTCTTCTCCTTCTATGTGTGGTATCTCTACAATTTGGAAAATTGCACAAGGTCCTCTCTCCTCTGGATCACTGCACAACTTTTCTTTCTCATCCCCAATATTTCTCCTCTTATACATCCTTCCTTTGCACAGCTCTAAAAAATCCTCCTCTTCCTATGGTATATCATTTCTGTCTCTCTGCATTATAAGTCCCTCCATTCTTTCTTAATCACTTCCTTCATTCTATCATGTTCTCATAATCTCCTAATGTCACCCTATAGTTCCCCTATGTGTACAAAGCCCCTTAGCAATCAGACTCCATGGTCATCATGCACTTGTCACATAGTAGCATATTTATCAACGTTCCCAATGATTTCATGAACATTCTGCATGGAACTTTGAAAAATTCCCTTTCTGTAACACTATATGACTGGGTAAACTCTATCACAAATTATGTGATATATCTTCCTAATATATTGTCCAACCATAAATCAACTGCACGAGAAGTGTTATTACTTACTGAATTCAGTTGTCTTACCAAGTCAGGAGTCTAATTCCTCGGCTTGACATTCTGGTATCTTCGAGTGTTCTCCACTAATATTTCTAACCACTCTTTTAGAATAATTGGAAATTCCCCAAAGCAAATTCCATGCAAATTTGTGTACACATACTTTTGCATCCATTGTTCATTACTCATCTGAGGTTTCTTGTTATCTTTTATGGAAAACTATTTTTCCTTCGCTTCTAACCATTTTCACATTTCCTTCTTAGTCAGACTCCAAAACATCGCCTTAATCACAAATTCCCAGTCCCAACAATAGAACCATTTGTTGGCACTATGCGTGGTTAGAAGACCCTCGGTTCAAGTTATCATTTGACCAAAAAAATCCCTTCATACATTATCCCTTTCGACATCACCTGCATGTGCAGATGAAGTCTCACCCGAGGTATCTATTGGGACTGCATGAACCATATTTCTACAGTGTTAAGAGAATGGGAGGTTATGTTCCTACTCATTCTTACTTAACTAGTTATGTGTGTGTTATTCTGCAGTTCTTCTTCTTCAATTACTTAGTAGATTTTAGGTTCATATTACCATTTGTTTCCCGATTATAACATAAATTCATTACTGTAACATCCAAACCATTGCACCATGATCACATATAAAGTAAATCTACCCTAAAATGCATTCAAACAGATTCCATAAGAAAATGCATAAAAGACACATAACATAGTATTTAACGTGGTTCACCCAACTCTGGGCTACGACCAAAAAGGATGGCTTCTTTATTATGTGTTCATTAAGAGCTTGAGGCTTGTGTACTATTCTTACAAATATATCTCATTATTATCTTGTCTTTCTCTTAGCATAGACGCTCTATAGTGAAAGCCTTTCTCTCTTTGCATCCTCTCTTTTACATTCAGACATACATTCCTACTCTCAATAGAACATATTGCTCAGGAATAGAATCCCTATTCTCCCAACTCGTTACATTTTTATACATAAGATTTAGGGATTAAAACCCTATTCTATTCCTCCCAAAACCCTATTACAATGCATAATTTCTTCAGTTAACTAGTTGATCGGGCTACTTTCACCTACTTTTCCATTTGCATGTTGCTTTCTAGTGTTCTTCTATTTATGGAATGTCGAGATATCATCCTTCTGTCATGCTTTCTTTTCACCTGCTTTCTTCTCCTTCTTTATTCTCTACTCTCTACTTTATTCATCTGTCTACTTTATTCTTATGCATGCTTTATTCTTCTATCTACTCACTATATTCATGTTCCATGCTTTCCTCCTCGATGTGCCTAGATTGCGCACTCCTTATCCTTCTTTCTTCTTCCATACACTTTTTCTATACTTAGGATTTTTACCAAAAATGTCTCCAAAATTTCCTGTCCAACAATATCTCATTCCCCGCATGCTTTTCCCACCCCAGGAAGTGTGCCCCTTCACTACTCAATAGTCCTTTGACTGACCCACTTACCTTTCATGGCTTTAGCAACAGGTCGTACATGAATTATCAGATCCCTATAGTTGCAACTTGACACCTTGGGAATATAATTCTCAACAATTAACTCACCTGGAGAGAATGCACATGGGTTTGACAACCCACTTCTTCAATAGCGCATGGGAATGACAACCTGCTTCTTCAATATCACACGGGCCTGACAACCCACTTCTTCAATAACACACGATCCTAACAATATGTTTCTTCACATCAAAACACATAGTCAACGGCTAGAAACAACTCCCACATATAGGTATGGAGAAGGTAGCAAGGTATAGATGGTTTAATGATAGCTAAGATGGGGAATTACACTATATTCCCAAATTATATATGCATGTGCCCCATGTGACACTTGGTACATAAGGAACTAACTTTTGTCCCCTTCATCTAATTCTTCCCTTTATTTGGGAGCATACGATAACATAATGTATATGTATCCATAAAATAAAATTTTAATAAATATTATTACCTTGGATTAATCCCCCTAGGCTTAGCCCCTCTTCCTTGACTCGCATCCCCCTTCCCCTTTCTAGTGGCATTTATTCCCTCGTACTCTTTTTTTCCAGTTGGTCTGCAATAGTGATGTGTTTTCATTAATAGTATGAATGATTAAATATTACAATAATATGCTCAATGGCCTTTTAACATCTAGTCTCTCTGACCTAATAATCACATAGGCATTATGGAATATAATCTCCTGGCTCACCAGCCTATAAAAACATATGTACAATTATAACTGAGGATGAATCTGGGGGTATTACATTTAGTGTAGGTTTCACTGTAGAAAATGAAGGGAATCAATCACATTCAATTTGGTGAAGGGTCTGCTTCACTTTTGAAGTTCTAAGCACAATTAAACCACACAAAAATATGCAAGAGGGAAAGGGAAATTCATATTAAAATATATGACAGGTAAATAAAAAATTTACTTTCATCCATGAAGGTGTCTTATATCTCAAATGAACAAGATAATGGGGTAATTTTCTTCAAAAAAGTGAAGGGAAAAAGGAATTCATGTCTGCAACATTGACAAGTTAAGTTGCATTTGACATAGTGAAAGTGAGAATCAAACTTTAGAGAGTGAGTGGATGAAATATCACTTCATGGAATGGGTGAGTAAACTACACAAATGGAAATTCACATTCCAACTAGAAAATGGGTGAATCAAAGTAAAATAAATGACCATGGTAAATCCCATTTAAAACAAATAAGGGTGAATAACTTATCAAACCATCATTTTTTCAAACAAATTTAAGAGGGTGAGTAAGAGAAATCCCATTTGAGAGGATATTTGACATCATGACCAAAATAATGAAGGAATAAAATCATTCTTGAGCTCATGAATGGTTAATTTCCATTATAACTAGCAAGTAGGATAACTCATATTTTAATCTATGATGACATATAAAATTACATTATAATCCATGACGGTGACTATTTAGCCTCATTCAATAACCCTTCATCCAATGATAATGGTATATAAAAATGGAAAATCTATCATTTACTTTCTCTCAACACTCTAGTTCTTATTTGTAAACTAATTGTGAATGTATTAGCCTTCATTTTTGATAGAGCAATCCCAATTTGTAAACATTGGTTGGGGTTTAATTCACTCTAATATTATTCTCAACTATTATTGGTTCCTTATTGTTTCCATCAAGTCGATTATGGAACTATATAACAGGTAAGAAAATTTTAACTTATACATAAACCCCTAATCACAGTTGCCAAAAAAAAGGAAAATAACACTTATCCCTTCACGGTTAATAGTGCAATAGCATTTGTATCTCAACTACAATCACTAGGTTCCATGTGAATGTAATTCATTTAACCAACATAGTGATGTGATATAAAAATTTGGATCCATTAAATCATATGGGAAACCCAATCATGATCAAAAAGAAAAATGTGAATAACACATCTTCCTTTGTGGTAAATAAGGTGATACATTGGTACTCTAATAATAGTCATAAAACTTGATGTGAATAACATTTGGATTAATACTTTAAGGACCAAGACTTGAATGGCTTTAGGTAGATCCACCACATGATCACCTTGTTGGTTACTAACCAACCTATCGTGACTTGGCATAAGGTTGATGGCTACAAGAGTCAGTTTTGGAGTTCTTTGGTCATTGGAAATACAAACCATATACATGTTGGATGCCCTCTCTTATAGAATAGGTGCACCATAAACCTTGGAAACACACCTTAGTTGGTCAAATCAAGATAATCTTGTAAGGGAACTTGATGAGAAAATGAAAATGGGGTTTTCATGGGAAACCTCATTGCATATACACACACTATGCATGATAGAAAAAGTGGCATAGATGAATTGAATGTATTTTATAGATTTGGGTGTTTGGGATATTGAAAAATTAGTTGTCATTGATGTCAACCATGGAAAAAGTATGTAGAAGAACACCCAAGAGGAAAGGAAATATCATGAGAAATAGTGTCGCAGATATTTTGTAGAAGCCAGAGTGCTGTGTAGATAAAGATCCTTTGTAAAGTATTGTGGAATCATGAGTGTTCCCTTTTGAATTTTGAAAGTAATCTCCATCGTTGAGTCAAGGAGAAATCTGGATCATTTTATCAAGGAACTAGATCAAAAAGGATTTTCAGATCTCACCTTAAAGTCAAAATCAATTTCAACCATCAGATCATGCAGATCATCTTTAGTTGTTGATTGAAGTCAAGTAATGGAAGAATAACGTAAGTTTCGGGACTCCAAAACTTCACCACTTTGATGATTATTGGAGACAAGGTAGACGCACGAAATTTCAAAGTCACAAACTCGTGAAATAATGCCAGTCGACCAATATGATAGGTAGATTGGTTCAAATCCCAGTCATTGATTGTGGTCATCCGAATTTTACCCTCCGGGGGATTTGAAAAAATTTAGAGTTGTAATATCCCCGAGTCCCAAAGTGTCGAAGCCCCACAATCCCATCAACCATTAAATCAAGGGAAGAACTTTGGGAGTAATGCTATCCATCAGATATATCATTATTGGAAGGATAGAGTAAGTAGGAGGTGGTAAATGATAGTAATCGGCCATCATTTCTTTATGACAACTTCGACAGGTATACCTCTAGGGGAGTTGAACAACTTTAGAATTGTAATATCCTGGAGTCCCAGAGTACTAAATTTCTGGAGTAGTGAAATCACACAGACTGTCGATCTAAGATCCCTTCTAGATCTATCTCAACTTTTTGATCAAGAATTCTAGAGAAATGATCCAAAAGGGATACATATAGAAGAAGACAAATATGACACATCACCCAATCAACTGGTGACAAGTGTCTAGGCCCATTTGACACATAAGGTATCTGAGAGTAACAAATCGAGGTGACTCATCTCTCCACATTAGTAGAACCATGTTAACAATGGGTGACACATTTAACACATACCATGGGTCCACATAAACCTAGAAGACATCAACATGCCACATCATTCCAAGGATGTCTAGCTTCTCCTACTAGCAAAAACGTCGAAGTCCCGAGAAAAAACAAGGACTTTCCATATCAACACTAGATTAAATCTTAATCATCATATTAAGATAGTGGAAGGATGGAGTAAGTGTGGATATCCACTCAACGCTTTATTAAAACCAAATCATTGATCTGTAAAAACCCCAAAAATGACTAAGTATGGTTCATTATGGAGGTAGCAGACATGGAGGTGCATTTAAATTATAGAGAAGATAAAAAAAAAGACATGTGAGCCCGTGAGTCCATTGATCCATGAACCCTCTACATAAAATAATTATAAGTAGATTTTTTAGATGGCAGAAATAAAGGTGCATTTCGATGACATTGGATATGAAAAGGAAGACATGTGAGCCCACAATTCCACTTATCTGTGAACCTGCTACATAAAATAATTATAAGTAGAGTTATGTTTGTAGATGGTGGAAATAAATATTCCTTTTGATGACAGTGGAGATGAAAAGGAAGACATGTCAGCCTAGGATTCCGTTGTTCTATAATTCCAAGTTTGAACTATTAGATCAACTAACCAGGATGATAAATAATAACAAAGCAAGAAATTTGTTCTTAATTAAATGTTAGCATTAAATGAAGAGGTGTATTGGTTCAAACAAAAGGACACAAGGGTTCAATATCATACTATTTGATAAACTATATAAGTCAAATAAGTATGGAGAGAAAAAGTGTCTCTACAGTCTACATCAGAAGATCAAAAACATGAGTAGAGTCCAAGAGAAATTGTAAACAATTTTATGTAATGAGGGTGGTAGGGAGGAGCTTGGGAGGATTACATTCCTTTCCATGTTAAAGATTGCATTGCAAGGGAATTAGTTCCTCCTCAGGGTTTGTTCTCTAAAAGATAGAGGATTGTTGTCCTCAATAGGTTGGTGCATGTGAAATAGGGAGTTGATGCTTCCTCAGAGTTGGTGCTCTATAAAAAAGAGGATTGGTTTCCTCAACAAGTTGGTGAATTTTTTCCTTCTAGATTTATTTCTCCCACTTCATGATTTTCTTTTTAAAAAAATTCCTTTTCCCCAAAATGGGTCTGTGCCCAATAGGCCCAAAACACTGACATGTGGCTCATCCCAAGACACTTAGGATTTGCATACACCCTTGACAGCCTCTGCTAGACTGTGGAACTTAACTCTAAGTTCCCTTCCTCATGTTTGGACCTACGTGGACTTTTATGTGAGAGATTTTAATTCCTTCATTGTGATATCCTCCTCGATCATTGATGCACCCTTTGCCTGCGATTTTTCCATGTTCCTCTTTTCCTCCTCCAATTATGCGATCAACTACGTTGCTTTCTCTTGAGGAGGTTCCACCTGTGCATATATTTCCTTATTCTACATTTGCACTACTATTACCTTTGATTCTATATTCTTCATGTCTTGTGCTCCATTGATATGCTTGGTGGTACTCATTATTTTCTTCCTCTGCTTGAGGTCCTCGATGGTTATGCTTATATTTCCTTCTTCCTGGTCCCACTGTTGGACCTGTTCATCTTCCTCCAATGTTGTCCATGGCTCCATTTCCCTATCAAACAAGTCCATAGTTGTGTTGACTTGTCTTTTCATTTCATCTATTTTTCTTGCAATTTTTTGTCTCCTTTGTTCTTTCACCTCCGGGGGAGTTGTAGGGATGATTTTTTCCTTGAGTTTTTTGATCCCCTATCGGTATTGATCAATTGTTCTCAAAATGTGATTAATATTCTACGTTGTGTTGTGATCTACTACTTGTGTGTTGTTTTGGATTCTATAAAATTTTGCAGTCACTCCCTTCTCTATGTTGTCTATGTGATCTTTATGTTCTTCTTTCTTCATAGTCATTTGGTCACATGTAATATGTAGCATTTCTGCGACTCCTCTTCCCACCTCTAGGTTTGTGGCATCTGTGTAGGCCCTCGACTTAACTTCCTGCATGACACTTACTTGTATTCTATATAGATCCCTCGTGTGTATCTATGCCATTATTATGTCCATCTCTTCGACCTCATGCAGTGGTGTCTGATTTGTTTCAGGATCAAGCCTGATCATTTTGTGTGTGATGATAAATGTGTTGCTTCTCTAGACAAAAAATTGTACTGTCTCTTCATCCTTCTTCTGCGTTGGTGGCCTCGGTACTACCTTTTATTGTTGTGCATTGGCCTGATATTTTGCATGGCCACTTAGTCGTTGTATATTCTCATGGAATTCTATTAGCTTGGCCATGATCTTCTCTCTTTGTGCCTCTTCTATTTTGACCGCTTCGTCACTCATGTCTTGGACCTTTTCCATGATGATCTATGCATCATCCCAAGTGAAGGTGATGTCTCGGTACTCTGTGTCATATTTTATTTTTACCACATGCATTTGTTCCTTCTGTGGCCTCCTTTGTCGATTGCGAGGGTTGTGCCCCACTGGTTGTGTCTGGGCATGTTTCCTGTTGACCCTGTGTTGTCTTCTTCGTCTCAGCCTGTGTTTGGATTCTTAGTCATTCTGTTGTGGGCATTCTCCTTGGTGTTTTTTGGATTGTTCTCATACTTGAAACTGTCCATGTTGTATTCTAACATCTGGCACAGTAACTCCTGCACACAACTTTTTATGTATTTTTGTATTTTCTGTTGTTTGTATTTTTGTATGTTTTTTCTTCCTTTTTCTCTTTTTGTTTGGTTTTTTCATTTTGTTGTATAGTATCTACTGTGGTACAATATATACATACTTTCCTTTTTGCGTTGTACCTGTTTATACTTGGTGAGGTCAATTTTCCTTGTAGAACTTCAATCGACAATTCGATTCCTGCTAGATCCTTTAGTCACATAGATCCTCCTTCATATGGCCCTAGCCAATGCATTCTAAATTTACCCGGATGTTGAAAGAATTTGTTTTCATATAGCAAGACTAAGTCTCCTTCCTTGAAAATTTTCTTCTTGATATGTATATCATGCCAATATTTGTCTCTGGATCTTTGTACTTCCTGGTGAAATCCTATCATGATCCTATCCTCTTCCATCTCCATGAGATAAATTATCCTTTATTCTATTGTGCCACGTTCTATCATGTTAGTAATGGTTGCGACGTGCAGACTAGGTACCAGAAATTCCAATGGTACCACTGCTTTCTGTCCATACACCATCCTGAATGGTGTCTATACTGTCAAATTTTTACATGTAGATCTGTATGCCCATAGTACTGTTGGTATTTTCAAATCCCAATCATCCATGTTAAAATTGCAGATATTTGTCAAGGCATTCTCCAAGATCTTATTGAAGGCTTCTACTCTTCAATTTTCTTGAGGGTGGTATGGTGTACTCTTCTTATGATAGAATTCAAACTCCTTAGTCATAGCCTTGATAGTGTTGTTGATGAAGTGAGTACCTTGGTCACTCATCAAAATCCTTGGACATCTAAATATAGTGATCACTTTCTCAAACAATAAGTGCGTTGTTGTTTTTGCGCTACAATATTTGACTAGCGCTAATTCTTCCCATATTGTTAAGTATTATGTCGTAGTAATGATGTATCTAGCTCTTGATCTTCTTGTTGTTGGATGAGTGGTCCAGCAAAATCTATATCCCATTTTTCAAATACCTGCAACATCATTTGTGGTTTGAAAGGCATCTCATCCCTTCTGTTAGGTTTACCCACCCTCTGATAGACATCACATGTAATGTCCCCAACCATCCATGCCAGGCCAAGATACACCAAAGAACTCTTACGTTCTCTCTGTGGAACATAGTATAACATACCCAATATCCAACTGAGCTATGCCACATAAAATTTTCAAACTACATGCAATTAAAAAAAACATACACACAAAACTCTTGCAAAAACATATATATAAAACGTAAATAGTCAAATACATTTGTAAATGCAGGGATTGACACTAAATAATAGTAAACGTATACATGCAACATATACAGGAAATACCCATAAAAATAAACACAGTTATAACCACGCATATGATAACCCATAAAAATAAGCACGTAAATAACAATGTAGCATGTAAATTTATCACACAATTGGCACTTATCTTGGTAATAATGTCACCAACTATGTGTAGACCTTCTACTAACCTCCCATCCTTAGACCACACTGTTCATCACTCTCAACAGTGAGTCACCCCGGAGATGGGACTAAACTCCACCCGGGTAAAGGGATTCCTAACCAGGTTAAAGGCTCATAGACAACAGGAAGGACTTAGTCTCAGGTGCCAACTCAAACTAACAACCTACAGTCCATCATTCCCCACATGCTTATCCCACCCAGGAAGTGTACCCCTTCTCTACTCAACAGTCCTTCGGCTTCCCCACTTCCTTTATAGGATTCAACAATAGGATGGAAAGGAAATCTCATAACATTGTAGCTGCAGTTTAGCACCTTCAAAAAATAAATTCCTAGAAATTCTCTCACCCATAGAATTGCTCACAGGCCGGACAACCCACGTCTTCAATATCCCATGGGCCTGAAAACACACTTCTTCAGTCCATCTTCCAAGCTAACCATATACACCAACAAAAAATGGATATGGATACAGGTTCAGTTACAATAATGAAGATACGAAGGATAGCTCAATGGGTGTGTGCATGATCATGGATGATTGACTGGATGACTAAATGATGGAAGGAATGATGGGAATGTTGGGAGCTACTTTGGCCGCACTTGTCCCCAACTTTAGAACTTAGGATAAAATAATTATCCATACTTTATGATATAAGAAATATTAATATAATATTCCTTTTTGGCTTAAGCTCCCTAGATTAGCCCTTTTCCTTAACTTTTAGGCCCCTCCCTTTCCCTAACCAGTGGATTTTATTTCCCCATCTCTTTTATCGTGGTCAGTCTGTGTGCATCGATGTATTTTATATTAATTATGAGACATATACAAAAATAGGCGCACTGGACTTTAACATCTAGGCTCTTTGGCCTAATGAAAACAAAAGCATATTAGCTTATAATAACTGGCTCACCAACCTATTAAATATAGAATATACACAAAAGGCTATCTGGCCTCAAAATCACATGCACTTATGTTGTTGTGGGAGGTATCCTGTAATCTTCCTCATTTTACTGCGTAGTACATGCGTGCACTATGCCATGAAATGTGCATACAAAAAATGATATCAAACAACTCACTAGCTTAAGTACATTTTCACTTACATTACAATTGGGTTCGACCTAGGGATATTACAATCACCTCCTCTTATTTATGCACAGTCTTCAATGCATCATGTACCCATATACAACAAAATTTAGAAAATCCTCAAAAATATGTGGGTATTCTGCCCGCATTGCATCCTCATGCTCCCAAGTAGCGTCCTCAGAACCGTACTAAGTCCATTGGACCTTTACAATCCCTATGGATCAATTCCAGAGATGTTTTATTTTCCGGTCCAGAATGCGTACTGGATGCACTTGAAAAACGCCTTCTAATTGCTCCACCTGAATCACATTTCAATCAATAACATGATTAGCATCAGGTATATATTTCTTGAGTAATGATACATGGAATACATTATGAACATAGATATATGCAGACAATGCAATCATATAAGCTATTGGACCAATCCTCTCTAGGATTTCAAACACCCCACAACAAGGAGCTGCCAACTTTGAACAATTTCCTAATTTCAAGGAACTTTTGTTGGCCTTCACTTTCAAGAATACATGATCACCCAATTTAAATTATCTGTGAGTTCTTCTCTTATCAGCATAGATTTTCTGCCTGTTTTGGGATGCCTTTAAATTTTTCTTTATTTTTATCATTTGTTCCTCCATTTCCCTGAGAAAATCTGGCCCAACCACTTCTCTATCTGCCGAGTTATCCCAACTTACTAGTGTGTTGCACTTTCTTCCATAAAGTGCCTCAAATGTGATCATGTTTAAAGATGCTTGGTACCCATTGTTATAAGCAAGATCTACCAAGTGTAGGTAGTATTCTCATTTTGATGGTTTATCCATCACATACATCCCCAACATATCTTCAATCACTTGATTCACCCTCTCTATTTTTCCATATGATCCTGGATGATAAGTTGTACTAAAATTCAAATTTGTTCCAAATCCATTAAATAATCCCTTCCAAAATTTCAAGGTAAATTTTGGATCTTTGTCGAACACAATTGTCTTGGGTATGCCATGTAATCTAGCAATTTCCCTCATATAAACATCAACAATGTTGGTTTCCTTGTGAGTGAGCTGAAATTTAATAAAATGGGCAACTTTAGTAAGCTTATCCACCACTACCATGATAGAATCACGTTGCTTGTTTGTTCTGGGAAGTTTGGTGATGAAATACATGGTTACAACTTCCCATTTCCAGTTAGGAATGGGTAATGTTTGTAGAAAACTAGATGGGTGTCTATGCTCATCCTTTATCTTTTTACATTCCAAACATCTGGCAATAAAATCAACAACCTCTTTCTTTATCCCTGGCCGATAATATTGGCTCTTGATAGCTGCAATAGTTTTATAATATCTTGGGTGCCCAACATAAGGTACATTATTCATTTCCATCAATATCATATTTTTCAATTCCTGAGAATTTGGTACATAAATTCTTCCCCTATACATGAGAATTTCATCATTATCTAGCTTGCATTCCTCAATTTTCTGCTGCAAAATACCTTGCTATAATTTTGCCACTAATTCCTTGTAATGCAAATCTAATTTGGCAGCCTCTAAAATTTTGTGTTTCAAATCTGATTGGTACATGCTAATGGTTGTAGCATGCATTTCATGCACTCTTATATTGAGTGCATCATCCACTTTGTTCTCTTTCCCCTTGATATGTTTTATATCAAATTCATATTCACTTAGAAATTCTAACCATCTTCTTTGCCTAACATTTAGAGTTGGTTGATCAAATAAATATTTTAGACCATTATGGTCTGTTCTTAGCTCAAACCTTTTCCCCATGAGGTAGTGTCTCCATTTCCTCAAGGCATGCACTATGGCTTCCAACTCCAAATCATGAGTGGTATAGTGTCTTTCATTCTCCTTTATCTTCCTTGACTCATAACATATAACAAACCCATTTTGACTAAGGAATCCACCAAGTCACTCTTTAAATGCATTTGTGCATACAATGAAGTCTTCATTTGTTTCTGCAATCCTTAGTATTGGAGCAATTTTTAATAACTATTTCAAGTGTTGGAAAATCCTTTCACAATCCAATGTCCACTGAAACTTCACACCCTTCTTTTGTAAGGAAGTGATTGGGTGTGCAATCTTTGAGAATCCTTCAATAAATCTCCTATAGTAGATTGCAAGGCCTATGAATGATCTTACTTCTGTCACATTCTTTGGTGTTTACTATTCTTTAATGACTTCTATCTTTTCAGGATCCACTGTTATCCCATGATTTGAAATGATATGCCCCAAATAATGAATTTTCTTTTGATAAAATGAGCACTTGCTCAATTTGGCATACAACTGATTCTCCCTTAATAATTGCAACACCATCCTTGAATGATGTTCATGTTCTTCCTTTGACTTATACTATATAATTATTTCATCCAAAAAGACAATGATAAGTGTTTCTAAATAATCTCGGAAAACAACATTTATTAAGCACATGAAAATAGCTTGTGCATTTGACAACCCAAATGACACCATTGTGAAATCATAATGACCATACCTTGTCCTGAAAGTGGTCTTGATTATGTCCTCATCTTTAATCCTTACCTGATGGTATCTTGACTTGAGATCTATCTTTCAAAAGATCTTTGCATCCTTCAATTGATCAAAAAGATCATCAATTCTTGGCAGAGGATACTTGTTATTAATAGTCACTTTATTCAACCTTCTGAAATCAATGCACAGTCTTAATATTCTATATTTCTTCTTCATGAACAAGAATGGGGCACCCCAAGGTGACACACTTGGGCATATATACCCCTTCTTCAAAATTTCTTCAAGCTGCATTTGCAACTCCTTCAGCTTAGTTGTACTCATTATGTAGGGAGTCTTTGAAACTAGAGTTGCTCCAGGAATCAAATTTATAGAGAAATCAATATCTATCTTTGGGGGTAGTCCTAGTACCTCCTTGAACACATATTCAAAATCTTCCAAAACTACATGATCTTCCAAGTTTGGCACCTTATCTTTAGGTTTCTCTCCCATATGAGCTGCAAATATTTGACACCCTTTTCTATAACATTTCTTCAGCTGCAATGCTGAAATTTCTCTGATGGTTATTGCCCTAAAAATCCCCTGCACTTTCCTTAGGCTCCCTTCCTCATCCAAGAAAGTGAATGCCTTGTTATGACAGTCTAGGATATCATGATGTTGATCCAACCAATCCATCCCAATTAGACATTCATAAGAACCTAAAGGAAAGATGTTCAAATCTGCCCTATTGTTCAGTCCATTCATGTCCATAAAACATGACTTAACCATCTCATTAAATTTTCTTTTGGCTCTGGTAGCCAGTTGCACTAACAAACATTTTCCATGCTTGCTTCTTGGAAAATGCAAACTTTCCACCATATTAGGATCTATATAACTATGACTAGCTCCCGAATCAATTAAAATAGCAATGGTTTGGTTGTTGATCATAACTTCCACTTTAATCATATGTGACTGCTACTATGCTTGCTTGTTGTCCAAGGCTACATATATCCTTGGCACATTTCTTCCCATGTTCTCAACAATTTCATCTTTTTGTACATTGTGAAAAGTCCTCCCTTTTTCACCTCTGTGAGGACAACCTTTGAACATGTGATCTCCTTTACAACCCCAACATTGATCAGGTGGTTGCCTTGGCCTTTGACCCCATTGTCTCAATAGTTATGGGCTCTCTAGGAGTTTGATGTCCCTATGGATTATTTATGAAGAATGGTGGCTTAGATCCCTTCTTTCTCTGATCCACCTTGAATTTCTTTTTTTCTTCCCAAGATTTTTGGAAAGTTGGCCTTGATTTTTTCTGATCATAAAGGAATTTATCTCACCCTATGGTCTCCTCCAATGTCTTGGGATCATCATACTATATTTTTTCACTAATGAATGATGGAAATCCACTCAAAAACCTTTGAATCTTAATTGTCTCATCCTTGACGAAAGAGACATAATTCAATAGTTCTAAAAACCTTCTCTCATATTCATCTATTGTCATAATCCCAAGCTTGAGTTCAAAGAAATATTTAATTTTCTTGTCATAGTATCTTTTAGTCAAGTATTTCTTCTCAAAATACTTCTTGAATTCCCTCCTAGTAACACTTTTATATTTAATGTGTTCCACCTGCACAAGCTGATCCCACCACATGGATGTCTTTCCCTTGATTTGATAGATGGAAATTCTACCTTTTGCATGAGAAGAATAATTATGCAATTGAAAATACTTTATCATGCCCAAAAACCATGTTTCTTCATCTTCATCCTTCTTGTGCTCACCATCAAATGTAGGAGGTGTGATTTTGTTCATTTCTCCTCATAGCGCATCCACCCCAAACCTCTTATGCTTCCTAATAGAGGATGGACTTGAGTTGTTGTATTCTCTCTTATTGGAATGCCTCGGGGAGTGGTGGTGATGTTTACTAACACTTATTGCTCTTGTTTTCTCATCGGGAGGTCTGTGACTTCCAAATTTTCTTGAGCCAGTCTCCTTATCCAAATTCTTTTCTATTTAGTTCAAGCTCTGCATTAACTTCATGTTGAAGTCATCCTGTTTCTCTTTGTCTATCATAAGCCTTTCATTATTATCTTTATGGCTTTGGACATCCTTCTGTAAATTTTTAATGGTCTCTAACATATTCATGTTTTTATTCCTTTCATCTCCATGTCCATTGGAGTTTGTTCCTTCAATTCCCAAATGGACATCCATCCCTCTAATCTCATCCTCCTAACTATAAGTCCCCTATGCCTCTTCCATTCCTCTAGAATCTATGTTGATCTTGATTTGATCTAGTTGTTGTTAACTCTACAAAATGTGCATCCAACAAAACTTTGTCAGGCTAACTATTTCAACATTTTCATGAAAATATGAACCATTCTGGTTCAATAATATATATCAAAATACTTTCTTCTGTTTTCCTGGAAAATTGAATTCCCCTATCAAATTTTTGGGTGGATATTTATATTCCACTATCCAATAACTTTACAACTCCTTCTCTAATGCTCAATTCCGAGTCTTGAGAAGAAAGTTATGGCTATTTGAAAATTTCCCATTAATTTTTCTGTTCATTTTTAAGCTTGGCACAAATTTGCGCTGTAATTAAGCAATTTCACACCTAATCCATTGGATATTTTGTAGGATCTCAACTGGGTTTCTTCATATACATCTTATGGACACTCTGTCCAAGTTTAACCTTGTTCTGGGTTCTGGGATGTTAGTTACAACCTGCTGAAATTCCAGATGAAAATACCATATTGTAATTGGTATGCTACATGTACCTTATTTTCCATATTAAATACTTTTAACATGCCAAGAAATTTAATTCATCTCTTGGAATGTCTTCTATGTTTCAATATCTTTCCATTGACTACTCCTGCGCCTCAATCTGATTCTGGAGCAGAAAGTTATGTCTCTTTGAAGTTAGATGAGTCTTAAAATTTACCCTCCACTGCTTGTGCTCTAACTTTCTCATAAAATATTCATTTGACGAATAGTTTACACCATTAGAAATCTCTCTTTGAGCTATTTTATTTGATTCACAAAGACGAAGTGTGCCTTGGTACACTATGTTATCATGGTTTTCGAGTGCCTAAAAACGCTCCTAAGGGCTTCAAAAACGCACTGCAAAAATATGACATTCAAATGATATAAAACATCATAGAAAATCATTAGTTTTCTATTGTTGTTCACCCTTCAAACAACTTCGTGCACACAAATTTCAACCTGTAACCCATATTTACCATGCACATCAACATCACAAGGTAAATCGTTCTTCACACACTTAAAAACCACTGTGTATCACTTCTCTGTCATGCCAATAACTTGCGCGCACTACTTTTATGTCACGCGCTAATATCCACCATGCATAGTTTTGGTTATTGCACTATTACCTATTGCGTTTAGTTATTGTATTGTGTGTTGATATTATGTGCGCATTATATTCTACGCATTGCACCATGCCATAGTTTAGTATGCCTCCACCATGCACCAAAAATCTGCGTGCACCACTAACTAAACTATTTGGCAACAACATATACCCACATTGCGTGCACACCAACAAAACTCCTCTGCGCTCTGCCAACATTGTGCACCCCAAGCATGTCATTATTATGTATGTGCCCACTATGCAATGCTAAATTTAGCACGTGCTCCTATACACCAAAATTTTTCCACGCGACAAAGATATTTAGCAAGCACACCCGCACACTAAATATTTTTCCATGCGGCAAGGAAATTTAGTGTGCACACCCACACACTAACATTTTTCCATGTGGCACCAAAATTTAGTATGTGCACTAGCACACCACTATTTTTCTGTATGGTACCAAATTTTAGCGCGTGCACCCACATGCTAACATTTTTCTGCGCAGTGCCCAATTCTTTTATATCACAATCTTTTTATTGCACAACATGCATTTTAAGTGCGCCCACCTGGACACATTCATTTTTATGTGCATCAATTCCTTGTGAATTCCATTGTAGAAATTGGAGCTTTTGCTTAAATTTTTTCCCAATTTACCATATACATTCTACAACCATGAAATTTGTTCAATTTCACCCCGATAACACTAGTTCAACCTATGCAGTAACAAATCATTATAAGTTGACATTTTTGGAATGAATTTATCCAAAATCAATTCGCAAATTGAGAAATTTAACCACTAAACTTGCTCCATCTATCATGCCTTCACTGTAATTTCAAATTCAACCCATTTTAGATCCGAATTTTCTAGAACATATATTACATCAGGAATATCTCATCGCTTGGCCAAATTTCTCAATTTCCCCCGATTTTAACAATAGAAATTTGGGCTTTTTCCCATTCAATGTCTTTGCTTCTAAATTTTACCATGGATGCTCTACAAACTGAAATTTGGCCACTTTGAAATAAATCCTCCATGACACTTCGCTTCAACCCAACCTTCTCTGCCCATCCAGGCTCAGTGTCGAAAACTAAAGCTCTGATACCATATTGTAACATCCTCGAACATCCATGCCAGGCCACACTACACCAGATAACTCTTATGTTCACTTCGCGGAACATACTGTAA
>JZKD02S1673881.1:566559-594596 GCA_000966675.3 Picea glauca
AATGTCTCCTTGGTATATATAGGATACTAGGAGGTATAATTACAACTAATGGCCTAAAGTTGACATAAATAAAATAACATTACTAATATAATATGCCCCAATTAAGGGGTAATGAACCAATATTAGGGCTTAACATTCATAATGGATTAACTCCATGGGATTCTCATAGCTTATGAGATGAGAATAGGGCCAAAAACTCCATCTAAAGGGGAAAAAAATTTAATGCATCAAAACAAAAGAAGAATCAGACACATATGTCTAATGAAGATTAGTCAATGATATCTGATGAAGAAGTAGCTAACTTCATGAAGAAACTCAAGAAAGGAACTGGTAAATATAAGGGAATGGTTCCTCTAAAATGATTTAACTGTGGAAACGTTGGACATTTTGATTCCAAATGTTCTTATCCAAATCAAGAAGATGTTGATGATGAAAGAACTTTCAAAGACCATGAAAAGGATAAATCTCAATAGAAAAAAAAAAATTACAACAAAAATAAGAAGACCTTTTACACCAAAGAGGACAACAGTTCATTTGAAGAAAGTGAAGATGAAGAGTCAAAACATTTATTTATGGGTATATAAACCCAAGATAATCATTCTAAAAGTACTTTTGAGATTGAAGAAAAACATGATCTTGAAGGAGAAGTATACCTAGAAGCAGAACTAATCAGCGCTTTGGATGAACTTAGAAAGTATAAAAATAAGAACAAGTTACTGAGGGGACATATGCTAGAATTTGAAGAACAACAATTAAGAGAAAAGGAAGTTTCAAAAACCATCAAAGAATCATATCAAATCATCATTCACAAAAGAATCAACCTCAAGAAGCTAAGAGAAATGAGAAAGTCTTGAATAGACAACTCAATGAAAAACAACAAGATTGTAAGAAGATAGAGACTAAAATTGTTCGACTAAAGGGGGAACTTGAGAAAGGAAACAAGCAATCAAGATTTGATAAAAGTTAAAAAATATTGAATGATATTCTTATTAGTCAAATATCACCAAACGATAAGATAGGATTGAGATATGATCAAGATTAAACCTCTGCAAAATAGAAGACAAAAAAACAACCAATTGGTTATGCAGATGCTCTCAGAAGCCCATTAAAAAGGGAAGATAACAAGGGAAATATTGTACCATAAAAAATTGTTCCTAACAAACAGAAATCAACACTCCCTACAAAAGAAAAAGAATACAAAAAGAATATGGTTACCGGAAGGTCTCCCCATAATAGATATCAACATATCTTCCTTGGATATTGCTACTCTTATAATAATTTTGGACATAAAGAAGTACATTGTAATTCCTATAGAAAGTACAATCCTAAAAATGTCCAAAGATATATGAACAACAAGAATAATGCAGATAAAAGAAACTATAATTCATTATCTCCTTTACAAGATTACAATGTTGAATGTCATAAGTGCAACAATTATGGTCATAAATCCAATGAATGTAGATTTCCAATGCAATCCTTGAATACAAGTATTCCCAACAATAAAGATAAAAGTATATGGAAATAAAACCATGTGGAAGAAAAGGTAACAGATTGTAAAGTAGCCTTGTATGCCAAGAACAAAAAGTGTTAATGGTATATTGACAGTGGATGGACTAAGCATATGAAAGGATATAAAAAACAATTCTCAATCTAAAAAAGAAGGAAAAAAAAGTGTCACATTTGGAGATAATGGATCTTTCAGAATACTTCGAAAAGGCACTGTCACTTTGGGAAAAAAGAAAAATAAAGTAGAAAATTTGCTACTAGTTGAAAACATGAAGCCTAATCTTCTAAATGTAAGCCAAACTTGTGATCAAGGANTGATCAAAGCTAGTAAAAACGAAGCAATGAAGGACATGCCAAAGGTTATAAAACCTTCAAACCCTACTTGTAAGCATTGCCAAGTTTGGAAGCAGACAAGAGTCAGATTAAAGACAAAATAATACTCTACATCAAGACCTTTGGAGCTTGTTCACATAGACCTCTAGTGTGGGCCTACTAGGACTAGAAGTATACAGGGAAAACATTACTTCATGTTGATTATTTATGACTATACAAGGATGACCTGGGTATACTTCCTCAAAGAAAAATCAGAGGAATTGAAAACTTTAAGGGGTACAAAGATTATGTGGAGAATGAGACAAATCTAAAGATCATATTTCTGAGATTAGACAATGGAGGGTAATTTAAATCTAAAGAATTCAATAAGTTTTTTGAATATCATGGAATCAAGAGACAATTTTCATCTCCAAGAACTCCTAAACATAATCGGGTTGTTGAAAGGAAAAACAAAACTGTTGAAGAGGATGCAAGAATAATTTTCAATGAAGCCAAACTTCAAGATAATTTTTAGAGAGATGTAGTATATATAGCAGTTCACATACTCAACCAAGAACAAATTAGATATAACCGTGACGAGACACCTTATGAATTATGCTTTGAAATACCAACATATGTGAAACACTTCAGAGTCTTTGGGAGAAAATGTTACATAAAAACAAAGGATGATAACCTAGGAAAATTGATTCTAGATCGAATGAGGGAATATTTCTTGGTTACTCACCAAACAAAAATTCTTACGGATGTTAAAATCTAAGATTGCACAAAATAGTGGAAAGGGAAAATGTAAAAGTAGATGATCTAAAATTGAAAAAAACAAATCTCAAGATAAATAAAAATATTGATGAAAGGAGAAGAACTAGTGCTAATGTAAATGATGGTGAATCACAAAATGAAGAAGATGTTGAAGAAATATAAGAGAATGAACCACAAACTGATGAAGAAAGGGATGAGGAAGACACATCCTTTCCAAAAGATCCATAAAAAAGAGTTCAAAAGAATCACCCTGAAAGACAAATCATAGGGGATAAAAGTGTAGGAGTAGAAACTAGAAGAAAACTTACATTTGAATTAGAACAGGCAATTCTTTCTCTGGTAGAACCCAAATCATTTCAGAATCCAAAAATAGTGAATATTGGATAAAATCAATGAATCATGAACTGGATCAAATTGATAAAAATAAGACGTGGGAACTTCTCCCAAGACCTAAAGATAAAAATGTGGTACGAACCAAATGGATTTTAAAAAATAAGCTCAATGAAAAATGAAAAATCATAAAGAATTAAGACAGCTTAGTATGAAAAGGATATGCTCAAGTGGAAGGAATTTATTTTGAAGGAAATTTTTCCCCAATAGCTAGAATTGAAGCTATTAGAATGTTCTTGGCATTTACATGTTTTAAAAACTTTAAAGTATATCAAATGAATGTCAAATCAACATTCTTAAATGGAAACATAGAAGAAGAAGTTTATATAGAATAGCCTGATGGTTTCATGTTATCAGAAAATCAAGATTATGTATGTAAACTAAAAGAGGGTTTGTATGGTATTAAAAAAGCTCCCAGGGCCTGGTTCTCAAGGCTTGATAACTATTTACAATAACAAGGATACAAGAGAGGGAATACTGAGAACAACCTATATATCAAAATTAAAGAACAAAATATGATTGTTGTTGTGGTATATGTGGATGATATCATTTTTTGAGGTAATTTGACTATATTGAGCAAACGATTTGCTACATAAATGCATAAATAATTTGAGATGTCTATGCTAGGTGAACTAACGTTCTTCTTGGGTTTACAAGTTACTCAAATGGACAAGGGGATATTCATATCCCAAACCAAATATATCAAATAAATACTAAAGAAATTTGAAATCGAATATCGAAAACCTATGAGCACTCCCATGGTTACATGATGCAAACTAAGATTAGTTGATGATTAACCAAAGGTAGAACAAACCATGTATAGATCAATGGTTGGTATCCTTTTATATGCAACAACAAGAAGACCTGATATCATACAAGTTGTAGGAGTAGTGGGAAGATTTCAATATACACCTAAAGAGACTCATATGAAAGCAGTCAAAAGGATTTTCATATATATATAAGGTACCCTGGATTTTGGATTATGGTATTCAAAAGGAGAATACTTCACCTTAACAACATATACTGATGCAGATTAGGCTGGTAGTCTGGATGAAAGAAAGAGCACTAGTGGAGGATCATCCTTCTTAGGAAATTTTCTAGTATCATGGCTAAGTAAGAAACAAACATCTATATCAATATCAACAACATAAGCTAAATATATTGATATTTCCACCTGTTGTACTAAAGTAACTTGTACAAAACAAATGCTAGAATACCTACAAGTAAATTATGATCATCCAATTCTTCTTAACTGTGACAATACCAATGTTATAAACCTCTCTAAGAATATTGTTATGCATTCTAAAACCAAACATATCCCAATTAAATACCATTTTTTGAGAGATAAGGTTTCTCAAAATATAGTCAAAGTGGAATATGTTGATACTAAATAGAAAATTGTAGACATATTCATAAAACCTCTACCATGAACTGATTTTGAAAATCTTCAACATAAATTGGGAGTAATTCCCATACCTCATTGAAACTACAATATATTCATCAGATAGGGGGAGCACATGCACAAGGGGAGCATCATCTTAGAGAGAGAAAAGGAATATCTCTTTTTTCATTGTTGTCAAAGTGGGAGGATATGCAGTAAAACAAGAAGTAAAAAAATATGGGGGGGTGGGATATTTCGAAAAAAGTTTTTACTAAGTTTCCATCAATGCCAAAGGGGGAGATTGTTCAAAAATCAGTTGTCATTGATTTCAACCATGGAAAAATTATGTAGAAGAATGCCCAAGAGTAAATAAAAGATCAGGAGAAATAACATTACAGAGATCATGTAGAATCCATAGAAATGTGCAGACATAGATCCTTTGTAAAGGATCGTGGAATCATGACCATTCCCTTTTTAATTTTGGTACAAATATCAACCGTTGAATAAATGAGAAACATGGTTCATTGGATCGAGGAGATATAACAACAAGGATCATCAGATCTCAAATTAAAGTCAAAAGTAATATCAACCATTGGACCATGGAGATCATCATCAGTCATTGATCGAAGTCAAGTAGTGGAAGAATAGCATCAATTTCAGGGATACAAAACTTTGCCACTTCGATGATTATTGGAGACAAGGAAGAGGCACAAAATCATGAAGTCATGAAATCGTGAAATACTACCATTCATTTGATATAATAGGTAGATCAGTTGAAATCCTATTTGTTGATCATGGTCATCCAACGTTGACCATCCAGGGGAGTTGAACAAATTTAGATTTGTAATATCCCAGAGTCTTGGAGTGACCAATCCCAAAAATATTACCAACCGTTAGATCAAGGAAAGAACTTTAGGAGTAATGCTAGCCATCGGATGTAGAATTAGTGGAAGGATAGAGTAAGCGGGAGGTGTTAACCAGTAAACAATCATCATCGCTTTATGACCACTTTAGAAAGTATAAATATAGGGAATTTGAACAAATTTAGAGTCGTAATATCTCAGAGTCCCAGAGTATCAAAGTCCCAGAGTAGTGAACTCATGCAGGACTTCGATCTAAGATCTCTTCAAGACGTCTCTCAACCATTTGATCAAGTATTCTAGATAAATTATCCAGGAGGGAGACATGCGGCAGAATACTAAGATGGCACGTGGGCCAATGAACTTGTGACAAGTGTCAAGGACCATTTGGCACATAAGGTTTGTGAGAGTCATGAATCAAGGTGACACGTGGCTCCACATCAACAGGTCCATGTCAGCAATGAGTGACATTTTCCACACATACCATGGGTCCACATCAACCTAGGAGATGTCATCATGCCACATCACTCTTGGGACATCCATCTTCTCCTACCAACAAAAATGTTGAAGTATTGTAATCTCAAAGGCCCTAAGAAAAAATAAGTACCATCCATATCAACACTAGATTAAGTCATAGCCATCAGATTAAGACAATGGAAGGATAGGGTAAGTGTGTATCATCCACTCAATGGTTGATTAAAACCAAATCGTTGATCTGTGAAAGCCCAAAAAATTACTAAGTATGGTTCATTATGGAGGTAATGGAGATGCAGGTGCATTTCGATGATAGTCGAGATGAAAATGAAGAAATGTGAGCCCATGAGTCCACTGATGCATGAAACTGCTACATCAAATAATTCTAAGTATAGTTTGTAGATGAAATACATAAAGGTGCATTTCGATGACAAAGGAGATGAAAAGGAAGACATATGATCCTGCGAACCCGGTACATAAAATAATTCTAAGTAGAGTTCAATTTGTAGATGGAGGAAATAAAGATTCCTTTTGATGCTAGTGGAGATGAAAAGGAGGACATGTGAGCTTGCGAGTCCACTAGTCCAAAATTCCAAGTTTGAACTAGTGTTAGACCAGTTAACCAGGATAATAAATATTAACAAACGAGGAAATTTGTTCTTAATTAAATGTTAGTGTTAAATGAATAGGTTCATTGGTTCAAACAAAAGGACACAAGGGTTCAATCTCATACCTGTTGATAAACTATATAAGAGAAAGAAGTATGGAGAGAAGAAGTGTCTCTACAGTCTACATTAGAAGATCAAAAACATGAGCTGAGTCCAAGAGAAACTGTAAACATTTTTATGCAGTGAGAGTGGTAGGGAGGAGCTCAGGAGGATTACAGTCCTCTGTAGTTTGAAGCCTACATTATAAGGGAGTGGGTGCTTCCTCAGAGTTGGTTCTTTGAAAAATAGAGGATCATTATTCTCAATAGGTTGGTGGTTGTGAAATAGGGAGTTGGTGCTCTGAAAAAAATAGGATTGGTGCCTATGAAATAGGTAGTTTCAACTTCCTAGAGTTGGTTCTCTGAAACAATGAGAATAGTGTCTCCTAGAGTTGGTGCTCTAAATTAATCTTGCACATAAATTTCTAATTTTTATTTTAAGTTTATATTTCTTTTAAATGCTAATTATTGATGTTTCTTATTGATCAATAGAATTAATCAATAATTATTTTAAAAATTTAAAAATTAATCCATACCGATTCAAACCCCCCTCTCATTATTGAACTACATTTCAACATGGGCTACACGTGGACCTAAGGATTTGGACATTCCTTTTATGATCCAAATTCTTAAGATATCATCAGAAACTAAAAGTACACACCATGTACACTAATGTGAGAATAAATAACAACTCCAATATAAATAAGGGAGATAAGTTACACAATAACTCCTTAAATAATATGAGAGTCTCCTCCAAATACCCAAATACATTCATACATACAAATCATGTGTCCTTAATAATGACTACATGATCTGTATATATACATATCCATACATCACACATTGTTACACATTATTTTTGTCATCCCTATGACCGTTAATGATGTAAGCCTATCTGTAGTCTTCAGAGGGGTCAGTGGCGTGAGTTCCTGAAGAAAGAAGGGAGAAGAACTTTTCCTAATAAAAGAAGTTGCATTTTCCTTTACGAAAACCCTATTAAAGATGATTTTCGCAGGCTGCACTATGGCTAGGGTGTGAGAATGCTTGATTCTCGCAGGCTGTACCATAGCTAGGTTGCGAGAGGTTCATAGGTTGCTCTATAAGAAGGCTGTGAGAATGCTCATACATGGGAAAAATGAGCATCTTATTGATGCTTCTAGAAGGAGAAACTTCCATGGTGAGGTGGCATTCGAATGGTTTGGATATTACTCGCTTTCATGACTTGGTGGGATCATCCTAACCTCCTCACCTTATCCTGTTCATCTTATAAAATGAGAGGAGCTCTCATGGAGAAAGTTGGCTTGGATGAGATTATGTTTTGAGCTTTTGATTTTGGAGCTTGGATTGGATTGAGCTTTGGAGGTTATTAGCTTGGCTAGATGAGCCATTTTGTCAAGATAGATTGTGAATATTATCAAATCTATGCTCTCAGAATTCTTAGAGTGGAAGTGTGTGGGGAACGAAGGACAGTTGGAAGGGACCTTACGATATCAAGGCCATGGTTGTAATCTCTCTTTCACATTTAATATGATACAGTACTATGATTCTTTCCTATAAAGCTTGTTGTGTTTTATTGTATGATTCCTTGATCACATACATGGTTTTATATTGAGTTTATGCGATTACTATCACTTTGGTTGGTTGCGTTCTTTTGCAGGATCATCATTGTATGAGTGTTGGAATGGAGCTAGGATGGTGATAGCGAGAGGAAGCAACGTTTAAACGATATGTCACCTATCCCTCTTTAGTTAGTTAATTCAATATTTAAAACTTAAGGAAAGTGTCATGTTCTGGTGTGTTTTGTTCTAGATCTAGGTGGATCTAGGGAGATCAGTTAGTGTCTGCACCTATCGATTTATCCAATAATAAAATTGGTGACTCCATTGGGGATCAGTCTAGTTTCCCTTGCTTTGATTGCTTGTTTTCTGGTCTCTGAGTCTGTGGGAGATCCATCCAGACTCTTTGGATCTGAAAGTTTACTTAGACTCTTTGTCCTTTTTCCAAATTCCTTTTGATTACAGACATTCTCGCACTTCACCTGTATACAGCCTGTGAAAACCCTTGATTTTCGCACCCTACTATTCAGTCCAGTGCGACCTTCTCGCACCCTACATGTGTCTAGACTGCGAAAATGCCTAATTTTCGCAGTGTACCTCACTACTAGGTTGTGAACTTGTTTGTAATTTTTTTTGGATTGGGTCTTGTTATCTTTTGATGCCCATTTTTTCTTTGATCAGCTGGATTGAAATTTTGGAGCCTATATTGATCTACTTACAGTATACTTGACATTCTTTTTGTTGATTTTATCCATCTTTTCTTTGTTTGGTTTTGAAGGATTAGTCTCTTGCTTTGAGTTTCTTTCAATTACAAAGCATGTGTTTTCTTTAGAATTGTTTAGGGAAAGATCGGATTTCTTCTAAATAGTTCGCTTTAAAAGAAAACTTTTACTTTGGGTTTCTTTGTTTTAAGAAAGTTCATTATTTCTTTTAGTGAAATTTTTGAAACAAAAAGAATTAATTTCTTGCTTTATATTAGATTGGGGGCATCCTTGCATTTGAAGTAGTGAAATTGCATGATTCTAGGCATTGGTGTACAATCTCTTTTTCTCATTTCTTGAGAATATTTATATTGATGAGTTTAATAAATTTTGGGCCGTTGTGCATCTGGGAATTATAAATGTTTTCTCCTGCTCGTAGCATAGATTTCATCGACATGAAAAAAGTGTATCTTCATCTCTTTGCATAAATTTCGAGTCGATCAAAAAACCATATTGTCCACCCCATTTTCCTCTTGAGTAACAACAACCATAAAATAAAGCACTTATAAAAATTGATTAGACATTTTTATATTTTCTAGTAGCAAACCTACATTAGATTAGTCATAGGGCTTTGAAATAGGTGGGAAAGATAACTTTCCAAAGCTGCAAACAAGCATAGTATCTTGTGATAGGGAAGTTAAATCCACTTACTACATTTTGTCCTAGGAAGCCCTTCTAACACAAGGGCCAATCACGAGGTCACATTGAGACTGACAGAGTTACTCACCTTGCTTTGTTGGTCTTGATGTAGAGATTACGTGTATTATGGGGGTCGCTTGAGAGGTATACCCACAATGATGAGTTGAAGCCTTTCAAGTTGATTTTGGGCTAGATACCCTGCCCTTACGTGTGGATCGGACTATTGAATGTTTCGCCAGGAATCCTTGTAGTGATTGGTAACCTTAGTGGCCTATATCTTTAGGGTCTTTACACAAGGTGATTGTGGAGGGGCAAGTATTCACAGTACCTGGAATCGATGTTGGCCAAACTCACTCGGGCTCCTTGGAGGGTATACCCATGATTATGTGTGGGATCTTGCACCAAGGTGTAAGTCCATTAAGCAAGTCATCAATGTAACTTTTCCACCTGCTCTATCTCAGCCCCTTCTTCCTTTGTCCCCGCGACGTTAGATTTCACCACCAACTAGTGTGCTCATTGTGAGAAGTTTTTGTTTTCTTGTTTGCTTACTAGATTTTTAACATGTGTTGTTTGTTTTCCCTAGTGGACTCTAGATTGGATCTTTATTTTTATGGCGTCAGTTCCTAGAATGACCAATGAAGGAACTCCTTTTACAGTGGAACCTTTTGTTTTTCCTTCTTACAGAAACATTGGTCCTCTTCATATTACTACTTTGAGCCTTCCAGGTCTCACAATTGGATTACTGGTATGGTTGTTTTCCACTCAGGTAATCTCGAATGAAGTTAGTGCTTCAGTCACAAGAACTTCCCCCTAAGAGCATCAACCTCATGTTGATCCTTCACCTTCTTCACCAGAAAGGTCTTCTTTTCCTTCTTCGCTTGCAAGGTCGCCTTCCATTTCATCTTCTTCATCGAGTGAAAGTTCCGAAGCTAGTAACCCGGTGAATAAGAAGAAGAAGAAAAGAAATATTAAGAATAAGAAAGATAAAAAAGGGTCAAAACCTCCAACCACTGTCAAACAGGTTGGAAAACAACTAGTTACTATTAATCGTGTTGGGAGTGTTGATGATGTCAATATCACCCAAACAACTCGTAAGCTCAAGTGCCCTTGTAGGTTTTGTAAGGGTAGCCATCTTCTTAAGGATTGCCTTGGTCTATCCAAGGTTATAGAAGTATGGTCTACACACCCTGACCAACCGATGTCGTCAGGCTCTGAACAACATGCTGATGACCTCTCGTCAACTAGTCACAATACCGTTGGGAAGAAGAAAAGTAGAGTCAAGTTCCCATGCATGTTATGCAAAGGGAGTCATCTCCCTCACCTTTTCCCTGATATGGACGAATCCTAGAAATTATTGGAAGACACAACTATTTCACAGCCTCAACTTCCACCTGCTTATCGCAAGCTTTCTCTCAACCCGCCTATAGTTGATATAATGATCAATATGGTTTCCCCGTCGGTCAATCTGATTGATTAGGTAGTCAATTTGGTCATGTCCTTAGTTGAACCAGTTGACAAAGTGGTCAATATGACCCCATCCTTGGTTTATCCCCCTCTCCTGTTAGAGAGTGAAACCCAAGCGGTCGATCATTTTCCAAGCATCGACCCCATTCTCCCCTTGGAGAATGCAACCCAAGTGGTCGATCCGATCTCACCATCGGTCAATCCTACTCTCTAGATTTTGAGTAAACCTGATACTTCCCACGTTTTTCTCGTTGATATAGACTCTACCATGTTAGGGGGTATTCCTCCTTCTCTCGTGGAACCCCCTCCAAGTAATGAGGCCATAATTTTTAATTGGGGTGTGCTAACTGGACCTCGTCTTCCCTCTCACATTCCTTTCCATATTACAATACAAGTTTGGGGTCGGTATGTTCCTCATATGTTGATAGATGAAGGTGCATTTGTTATTATTTTGTCCTCTATTCCTTGGCAATATTTGGATTGTCCTCATCTTGCGTCAGTTACGCAGAATCTGATAGCTTTTAATAGAAGAACCATTCAACCTTTAGGGACCCTTCCTCAGTTTCTTGTAACTTTGGGAGGGAAAATTGTCTTTATTGATGTCATGGTAGTCCAAGACCCCTTGTATTTTTCTTTACTCCTTGGGCGAGATTATTTCTATGCCATGAAATCTATTGTGTCTACTCTTTTTCGTTTGATATCTTTCCCTCACGATGGAAGAATGGTGACTATTGATCAACTTTCATTTATTAGTCCTGATTGGATTATCTCCCTTAGTGGTTCTTATATGCAAATGGTATCGCCCCTGCCATGGGTAAATTATGTGGCGTTGTGTCCCATGCCTTCCACTACCGATAAAAATGACCTAGATCCGGTAGTTGACATGGTTATCTCTTCAATAGGGTCTTTAGAGTTTGATCTCCTTATCCCTATCATGACCCTCGACATGTGTTCCTTCCAGAGTGTGTTTCTTCTGTCAAGTGAAGATCTCTTGGAATCCATGACTGAGTTCTTCCCCTTGACATGGTGTCCTTCTAGAGAACTGTCCTCTTGGGAGCCATGATTGAGAAGAGCCTCGAGCATGATTTTCTGATTTCAATCTCATTAAAAAATGAAAACAACTTTGAGCATAGTTTTCTACTTTCAAGCTCCTTAAAAAATGAAAGCAGCTAAGGATAGTTTTCATGTCTCTGTAGAAACCTCGTTAAAAAATGAAACAAATCTTATGATCATAGTTCCCATTTATGTGTCAAAATCATTCAAAAATGAAACAATGGTATAGGGATTATACCTAGAGTCGCGAGCATAGTTCTTCTCCTATGTCAAGCTCGTTAAAAAATGAAACAACTTCCCTCTCTCCATTTGATTCAAGTCTAGTATTTGAATCTTCATTTCATTTTCTTTTTCAGTTAAATGAAACAAAGCTTGGGGGCCAATGCTTCCAACCTCTAGACTTCATACTAAAGTTGAGCCACTAGCTTCTTAAGTTGGGGGCTAAGTACCAACCATGCATTGGGAAGTCGCAAGCATAGTTTTCTACGGTTCAATCTTGTGTAAAAATGAAACCACCTACCTCAAGCATAGTTTCCTCTGGTTCATTCTTGTGTAAAAATGAAACCAAGTCCAAGAATAGTTTTGTTTAGTTTTTAAGCTTGTCTAAAAATAAAATCTATCCCAAACATAGTTTTTTTTTTTTAAAGCTTGCGTAAAAATGAAAACAATCTCAAGCTTAGTATTTGTTCTTTCTCATGCTCATAAATACATGAGAATAAGTTACCGAGCTTTCTCTTTTTTCTTTCTCATGCTCGTAAATACATGAGAATAAGTTACCAAGATTAGTCTTTGTTGCTCATAAATCAATGAGAATGTAACTGAGTAAACTTGTATTACTTTTTCAGACTCATAAAGGTTATATGAAAAAGGAAACCCCTAGAGTTCCCTTTAAGTTATTTTTAGACTCTCTAAACATGAAAATATTGGCGAGCGACCTTGTTCTTTTCACGCTCATTAAAGTATTTGAAGAAAACGTTTGTTGAGCGATAGTTTATCTCTTTTTCGGTCTCATCAGACTACTTTACGAAAAAGGAACCGAGGGAGTTTTTTTTAAGTTTTTTTCAGACTCTCTAAACATGAAAAACCCATGAGTTTTCTTTATTTGGACTTGTAAAACAAACATCGAAAGGCCCATATGGGACCGAACCATTCCTTCCTAGGGTTCGTTAAACATACTTCGAGGGAATCATCTAAAGGATGATATTACATTACAAGCATATGTTATCCTCCTTAAGATTGTATAAAAATAAAGAGGCACTCGCCAAAAATGGTTGGGGAAAATTTGGGAAAGAAATGTATCTAAACCTGTATTTTGTGGAAGAGTCACTTTTGAACATGACACCCTTTCACTCACCTTGTGTCTAGGTTGGAAAATCCGCTCGTCTCTTTGTCATAATCCTTTATAAGATTACAAATTGGTCTATTGTTGAGTCAGTATTTTTCAAGACATTTGTCGTGTCGTCAATATGTTCAAAGAGAAGTTCAACTCGAAAAGCCTTCTATGGCATCGGCCATGTCTACAGTCTTTAAGCCTTCTATTGTGTCACCCATCCCTGAGTTAGTCCTGAATCACTTGTTACTCTGATCTACATCAAATCTTGTTACTTGTTTCATGTCATTGATGGGGGATACATTAAGGCCTTCCTATGACGAGTGTTTTACTGTCGACTTTAACTCATTATCTAGGAATTAGACTTAGAAACCAATTGGTACCTTGGAACTTGCATGCCTCAATGGCAGGTTTCCTCTCTTTCGACAATGGGTTTTCATTATTGATCCCTGATCAGGAGATTCCGTCGAGTGTTCGACTTCAGCTCATTAACTCGCATTCATTGGATTGTACTAGAGTACCTTGGGAGTCATTGACATTAATGGTGATTTCCCTTGCACTTTTTAATGGTTCTCATCATTGACCGGTAATCAAGTGGTTTCTACCATGTTCGACTTCAACACATGTATTTTCATGGTTATATTTGTAAATAGAGTGGTGGAGATGAAGACCCTGGATATTTTCTGACAGATCTAGGTTGCGTTCGAGTATATTCAATGTACTGTTACATAGATCCATAGTGTATTTTGGGTGGCTATGTTCAAATTTGAGTCATATTGGCATGGATCCACAGTATATGTCTAGTGGCCATGACCTGTCTTACTTGGCATGGATCTTCACATGTCAACATTTATGATCTGATTCATTTGTATTATGAGTATGGGAATTCCTACCTCAGTGATGATATATTATTGTACTATATTTCCTTGTTTGTTGGCAGGTTTCTGACTGATTGTTCCTTGTTCCCTACACACACTCGACAAAGTATTTCAGCTATCACTTTGTTATAACTTCATACTTTGGGGGAATCTTTGTTACACATTATTTTTTTCATCCCTATGACCCTTAATGATGTAAACCTGTCTGTAGTCTTCAGAGGGGTCAGTGGTCTGAGTTCCTGAAGAAAGAAGGGAGAAGAACTTTTCCTGAGAAAAGAAGTTTCATTTTCCTTTATGAAAACCCTATTAAAGATGATTTTTGCATGCTGCACTATGGTTAGGGTGCAAGAATTCCTGATTCTCGCGGGATGCACCATAGATGGGTTGCGAGAGGTTCACAGGTTTCTCTATAAGAAGGGTGGGAGAATGCTCATACGTGGTAAAAACGAGCATCTTCTCGATGCTTCTAGAAGGAGAAACTTCCATGGTGAGGTGGCATCCAAATTGTTTGGATCTTACTCACTTTCATGATTTGATGGGATCATCCTAACCTTCTCACCTTATCCTCTTCAGCTTATAAAAGGAGACGAGCTCTCATAGAGAAAGTTGGCTTGGAAGAGATTAGCTTTTGAGCTTTTAATTTTGGAGCTTGGATTGGATTGAGCTTTGGAGATTATTAGCTTGGCTAGATGAGCCATTTTGTCAAGATAGATTGTGAATATTATCATATCTATGCTCTCAGAATTCTTGGAGTGGAAGTTTTTGGGGAAAGAAGGACAATTGGAAGGGACCTTACGACATCAAGGCCATGGTTGTAATCTCTCTTTCACATTTAATATGATACAGTAATATGATTCTTTCCTATAAAGCTTGTTGTGTTTTATTGTATGATTCCTTGATCACATACATAGGTTTATATTGAGTTTATGCTATTACTATCACTTTTGTTGGTTGTGTTATTTTGCAGGATCATCATTGTATGAGTGTTGGAATAGAGCTAGGATGGCGATAGTGAGAGGAAGTGGCATTTAAATGTTATTTCACCTATCCCTCTTTAGTTAGTAAATTAAATATTTAAAACTTAAGGAAAGCGTCATGTTCTGGTGTGTTTTGTTCTAGATATAGGTGGATCTAGGGAGATTAGTTAGTGTCTGCACCTACCGATTTATCCAATAACACACATGTGTCCCCTTTATTGTTAGGCTGACCCTATTACATATACATTTACACATTACATGTACATTTAACCCCATACATTCCCCCCTTTGGGGCCATATCATATACATTTAATCCCATATATGCTCCCATTGGGGTCATACCATAGTACCCTCCTTCACAATATTCATCCTCAATTATTTTCATTTAAGGGTGTTACATGTAATGAAATCAAATAATATGATTGTTTTATATTCCTACTTTCTTCTTTTCATCGATGATGATCCATCCATCGGAAATCAATTTTTTTTGTCTTAGTCATTGATGATATGTAGTTGTGGAATTTTCTTTCCTTTCATTCGATGTATTGTTTTTTCGACTTATCTAATATGTAGTATTTGTTGGCCTTTGATAATATCATGTTGAATAATGGTTTGGTGATTCGTTGTTCCATGAATATTGATGAGTATTCCATCCTCTTCCTTGATAATGATAATATCGATCTTGTTGTCTTTCTTGAAATATTTCCTAGTAATGAGGGTGCCAATATGGTTTCATATTTGATGGTTTCCCTACAATATGCATACCCATTTCATCTATATTCATTTTATATACAATGTCATTCTCTATCATCTTTTCTTGGTCTTTTATTAATCTATCTTGGGAGATAATGCCATCATATTTGACATGTACATACTCTATATAGAGTTTATCATCTTCAAGTATTTTCTTGTGATCATATTGAATCTCGTCTTCTTTCTCCTTTTGAAGTTGAAAAGTGACCCCTTCTATATGTTTGACATCATTCTTCAATCTTGGATTTTATTTTTGATTTTACCTCATCAATATTTAGGGATCCCTCTACTTTCTTACTAATTTCCTCTTCAAATTTTTTGAGAGTATCCTCTTTAATTTTGTTGGTAATATCTCCATCCCTATTCTTTAACTCAAACTCCTGTAAATGCCTTTTCTCCTTCTTTACATCACTAATATGTTCTTGATTATGCTTATGTAATTTTTTTATTTCTTCATCCTTGTTTTTCAATTCTTCCCTTGAATCATAATTTTTCCACTTTTCTTTGCTATTTCTTTCTTTCTTTAAGTTGTTAACTTCTTTAACGAGTGATTCATTAAGGGATTGTTCCTTGGCGAGCTCATAATTTTTATTTATAATATATTTTTTTAGCTCTTCATTATCCCTTTGTAATTTGGAAAGTTTTTCTTTATCTTCAATTATCTCATCTTGAATTTTATGCATCTCCTCCATTTTTGTGTCCTTGATCTATTTATTTGAGAAGATATTTTTAAATTATTACCATGTCATGTTTAATCTAGTATCTTCATCAATGAATTTTCATGACTTAGAAGATTCACCCTGAAAAGTAAAAGCTTCCAAACAAGGCATTGATTTATTATCATCAACCATTCCATCAGATTGATTTCATCTCCATATTCATATCCACTAAAGTGAGCTATTTCCATTGATTCTTAATTGAGTTCTAACTAGAAAATTCAACCTACAACTTCAATATTTTAACAATAATGATTTAAAATGGTTATGATTATTTTTCTAGTATATTCTCCAATGTTTTCTCTTTCCAACATATATTGAACTAACTCAAGCAGACATCCCAATCAAAATTTATGGTATTTTTAATTCAACATACCATTTAAAACCCTAATATGCAGTATGTCCTTATGGCCAACCTTCCTTCTAATGTATCTTTGAAATTTTTGTATTTCTAAGTATGGAATTTATTTTTGTAGTACTCTAATATTTCTTATCTACAATACCATAGGTATTACCAAAATTTGATCTTCCAATTAAAATCTATGGTAACTTTCCCAAAACTTGCTTATTTTTTTCCTTTCCTAGAGAGTCGACTCATACAAAATGCCACACATCCACTTTATCTGATATGATTATAAAATATTTACCTATAACAGTATGGAATGTTCTATTTCCAATGCAATTAGTTTCACTGAAGTTGGATCTTTACAAAAACATATATGACTTGTTTACCTAGATCACCCGACTAAGACAAGTTTAATGTTAGTTAAAAACCCTAATTTACATATCTGATATTTCCCCAATTATAGCATCTTAGAGCCAAAAAATTATACCATGGGTAATTGGGAATGTTTTTTCATACTGTTAAAAAATTCATGGTTTGACACATCACTAAGGTTATAGTGAAATTCCCAAAAATGACATTTTTGAGACTAATTTCATGGATAGTAAAAAACCCTTACTTCCATGGGTTGTATCTCCAAAACTAAAATGATCCTAAACTTGAAACTTTTACCAAGATTACTTTGCTATGTGTTCTCAATATTAATAAAATTTTACGGTCTAAAATGTCACCTAAAAATAGCTATATCACAATTAACAAATTGAATCGTTTGAGACAGATTTCAGAGCTAATAGAAAATCCTAACTTCCATAGGTTGTATCTATAAAAGGAAAATGACCTAGAACCTAAATTTGTTACAAGTGTATTTCAGTAGGACATATTAGTACCATGAAAATTTCACCATCTAAAAAATCTAATAAGGAATGTGATAGTGAAAATTCCAACATGACTCGCTTGAAGCAGCAAAACCCTATGATCTATGCTCCGATACCAAATGTTATGATACAAATGTGTAAGATGTCATAAGAAACCAAAAGTACATACCATGTACACCAATGTGAGGATGGAGAACAACTATAATATATATAAGATATATGTGTTATCCAATAACTCCTTAAATAATAGGAGAACCTTCTCCAAATACCCAAATACATTCATACATCCAAATCACATGTCCTTAATAATGACTACATGATCTCTACATATACGTATTCACAAATTGCACATGTGGCCCCTTTATTATTAGGAAAACTCTATTATATATACATTTAAGCATTAAATGTGCATTCAACCCCATATATCCCCCCTCTTGGGGCTATATCATATACATTTAACACAATATATGTCCCCTTTGGGGTCATACCAATTCCACACTTGGAGTTTGCAATGGATGTTAGACGTGATTTGGCGCACAAGAATCTCCAAAGCATATTCATGGGATGCACTCATTGGGTTCACATCCACTAGGAACACATCCATTGGGAACACATTCGTTGGATTCAACCTTATTGGGCACACTAGGGTGCACTTGTTGAGCATATAGAATTTTCGACATAGCACCATTGGACATTGGAAGATTGGTGAAAAATGCATGAAGGGAGAAGTGGCACCATCATGAATAGTTGAAGTTGGTGATGTGATAACTTGGGTCCACTTAGGCTTGGAGGGGCTTGCAAGTGCAAGATAAGTTTCTATAAATAAAAAACACCTCAAAGGTGCTAAGGCATTAATGAATCATACATTGATCATTCACCAAGATTCACCAAGAGTGTAAAGGAGCTCTGGGGTTGTGCTACGTTAAGTGTTGGCACAATATGGAAAATTGTACTTGCTGAGTGAGAAGAAGAATAAGAAGTAGAAGATAGGACTTGTAGGAGGTAGGATTGTGGTCGGTTTAGGGGTTGGATTGTGCAAGTATCTTGGGTAGTAGTAAGAAGAAAATGTTTTTTTAGACTCATTGTCCATCCATAATAGAATTGCAAGCATAAAACTATGACTCCCTTGTTGTATATCTATAACATTTTTCATATAATGAAGTAAAGGAATCCTCCTTAGATGTTTCATATACACATGTTGTAGTATTTTTATCTCGATGAATGGTATGTTCCTTTCAATGTACTCTGTTGTCTAAGTATTGAATAATTAGCTAACTATAATTATTTCTAGGATGTTTTAAAAGGCCATGATTGGACATGTGCTAAGTATTGAATTCTTGGTTGAGTAGGAATTATTTGCATTTGACAAATTGTAGCTTAAATTGAAGTTATGGGTAGAACTTAAGTGAAGAGGTGTAATCTAGTTGTAGTAGATGCAAGTTGACCAAGACACTATGACTAAGGAAAGGCAATGTCACACAACCTCTGGCACAGAAACAAACCTCAAAGAAACTAAAGGTTTCAAAGAAAAGTAAAAGAATATTGTAGGTCCATGACAAGTGGTACCAAAACTAATTTTGAGATAGTTTTGGTTCTCTTCACCATTGTCACTACCATGATAAATGATGTCAAAGCACAGTCTTCACCAGTTTCTAAAGAAAAGGTGATATCAACATTGATTTTGAGATATTTTTTATGTTATTAACCATTGTCACCCACATTATCAATGGTATCAGATTATTTCGATAAATCTTCATCATGACTAAGCAAATTTCAGGAAAAATAACAAGCTTTGAGACAAGTTTCTAGGTAGCTACAAAAGTTACTTGGAGAATGGATGGAACGTTTTTTTTTCTCTTGGTGCAATAGGAAGCTAGGAAATTAACCCACATAGAACTATTGATCTCTTTTTTATTTTCAAGTAGTAGGCTTGAGGACTAAATTAACATTCAATTTGAATAGTGACTACGTCTAGAAGAAGACAAATCACATACTCAAAATGTAAATAATTCGCCTTCGGCCTACCTAATGAAGACTATGATAATAGTCATGAAAAAAGGCTAATTAATATGAAGAAAATAATTCTCACTTTGGAGAAGTTGATGGATCACTTAGTTAAGTCATCTGAACTTAGTTAACCCCATATATGCACCCATGTTGTCCGACAAGTCTAGTTTCCTCCAAGTCTGTAGGACAACAGGTTAACTGCATAAGATATTAATTATTTGGATGGTATTAATTATTTATTGTTAACCCCATAATTATTAATTATTTGGATGATGATAATTATTTATTGATAAATTATTTTTATAAAAATGAAAAAAAATTGGACCCGGGGGATGGTTTCATAAATTGGATCCCTTAATCTAAATGTTGCATTGCTTCAAACTGATCAAAACACTAGTTATCGAAATCAATTAGTAAAGAAACTTCCAAGGCATGGCACCTGGGAGTGAGGGGTTCTCTAGCTTAATTTATATCCCATTAATCCATTGGAGTCGATGGTTCCTCAATCTAAGTCTCGGTTTTCACTTTACGCCCAGTTGTAAGTCGCATCCCAAACCATTTCAGGGACTCTTGGCCAATTCCTCCTCAGGGCATAAAAATCTAACAAAGCATCATTTTTCAGTTTCGTGAGATGTTGAAACCTTGTTTAGGTATGGAATAGGTTATCACAATGTCCATCCACTCCTGAGGCATGGTTTCATAAATTGGACCCCTAAATCCAAATGTTGCATTGCTTCTTACTGAGCAAAACCCTAGTCCTCAAAATAGATGAAAAAAACAACTTATGAGGCATGGGACCTAGGACTGAGGGGTGCTCTAGATGAAATCTTATGCCAGGAATCCAACACAGATGATGATTCCTCAATACAAGTCTCGTTTTTCATTATATTCCCAGCTGCAAGTTGCATCCCAAACCATTTCAGGGACTCTTGGTCAATTCCTCCTTAGGGTGTAAAAACCTAATGAAGCAACATTTTTGAGTTTTGTGAGATGCTAAGATATTTCTTAGGCATGAACTGGTGACCACATTATCCATCCACTCCTCAATGTGAGTCTCCATTTTATTTTTATCCCCAATTGTAAGTTTCATCCCAAACCATATCAGGGACTCTTGGCGAATTCCTCCTTAGGGCATAAAAACCTAACGGAGAAACACTTTTGAGTTCTATGAGATGACACAATATTTTTTAGGAATGGAATATGTGACCACATTGTTGATCCACTCCTTGGGTGTTGTTTCATAAATTGGACACCTAAATCGAAATTTTGCATTGCTTCTTATTGAGAAAAACCCTAACTCTCAAAATCAATGAAAAAATAACTTCCGAGGCATGGAACTTGGGAGTGAAGGGTGATCAAGCCGAAATCCTATGCCAATAATACAACAATGATGATGGTTCCTCAATCCATGTCTCTTTTTTTGTTATATTCTGAGTTGCAAGTCGCATCCCAAACCATCTTGGGGACTCTTGGCCAATTCATCCTTAGGGCATAACAAACTAACAAAGAAAAAATTTTGAGTTCCGTGAGATGATGAAAGATCATTTGGGAATGGAATAGGTGACCATGTTATCCACATTCCCCGGAGGGACAGTTTCATAAGTTGGAACCCTTAATCCAAATGTTGTATTGCTTATAACTGAGAAAAACACTAGTTCTCGAAATCAATGATTAAAGAAACTTTCGAGCCATGGCACTTGGGAGTGATGGGTGCTCTAGCTAAAATACTATCATAGTAATCCATAAGAGTCGAAAATTCCTCAATAGAAGTCTTTTTTTTTGTCCCAGTTGAAAGTGGCATCCCAACCCATTTCAGGGATTCTTGGCCAATTCCTCCTTAAGGCATAAAAACCTAAAAGAGTAGCATTTTTGAGTTCCTTGAGATGTTGCAAGATGTTTTAGGCATGGAATAGGTTAAAACATTGTCCATTCTCTCCCTAGGAATGGTTTCACAAATTGGAACCCTAAATCCAAATGTTGCATTGCTTCTTATTGAGCAAAACCATAGTTCTCAAAATCGATGAAAAAAACAACTTTTGAGGCATGGGACCTGGGAGTGAGGGGTGATCTAGATGAAATCCTATTCCATAAATCAAACGAAGACAATGGTTACTAAATCCAATTATTTTTGTTTTATATTTCAAGTTGCAAGTCTTATCCCAAACCATTTCGGGGACTCTTGGCCAATTCCTCCTCGGGGCATAAAAACCTAATGGAACAACATTTTTGAGTTCCATGAGATGTTGGAAACTTGTTTAGGAATGGACTAGGTGACCACATTATCCATCATCCAAATGCTACATTGCTTCAAACTGAGAAAAACACTAGTTCTCAAAATCAATGAGTGAAGCAACTTTTGAGGCATGGAACCCGAGAGTGAAGGATGCTCTAGCTGAAATCCTATCCCTATAATCCATCAGAGTTGACGGTTCCTCAATATGAGTCTTGGTTTTTCATTTTATGCCCACTTTCAAGTCACATCCCAAACCATTTCAGGGACTCTTGGCCAATTCCTCCTCAGGGCATAAAAACCTAATGGAGCAACATTTTTGAGTTTCATTAGATTCTGCAAGCTTGTTTAGGCATGGAATAGGTGACATATAAAAAAAGTGAAGAACCTTTTCTAGGAATCCAACGGAGTTGATGATTCCTCAATCTCAGTCTTTATTTTCATTATATGCCCAATTGCAAGTCGCATCCCAAACCATTTCGAGGAATCTTGGCCAATTCCTCTTGAGGGCATAAAAACATAATGGAGCAACATTTTTGAGCTCTGTGAGATGTTGCAAGCTTATTTAGGCATAGACTAGGTGACATGGCATGGCAGGGAAAAGGGAAAGGCATGGAATTACAAGTAATGGCATGGAAAGGAATGGGATGGAAAGGAAATGCATGGTATGGAAAGGCATGGTATGGAAAGACAAGGCATGGTATGGAAAGGAATGGTATGGAAAGACATACCATACCATAGAAAGTCATGGCATGGAATGGTATGGAAAGGTGTGGTAAGGCATGGAAAGGAAAATCGTGCAAGGGATGGCATGACAAGGCATGGTATGGAAAGACAAGGTATGGAAAGTGAATGCAAGACATGGAATTGAAAGGCATGGTATGGAAAGGAATGGCATGGAAAGGCATATGATACCGTAGCAAGGCATGGCATGGAAATTCAAGTAAAAACACGCAAAGGAAATGCATGTTATCCATGGCATGGAAATAAAAGGAAATGCATGGCATGGAAAGGTAAGGCAAGGAAAGGAATGGCATGGAAAGGCATGCAAAATCAAGGCATGACATGACATGGAAAGGTAAGGCATGATATGAAAAGGAATGGTATGGAATGACAAGGCATGGAAAGTGAATGCAAGGCATGGTATGGAGGGGCATGGCATGGAAAGGAATACCATACGATAGCAAGGCATGGCATGGAATGGCATGGAAAGGAAAGGCATTACATGGAAAAGAAAGGCATGGAAAGGAAAGGAATGTCATGGCATGGCATGGAGGGGCATGGCCTAGAAAGGCATACCATACGATAACAAGGCATATCATGGCATGGAATGGAATGGAACGACAAGGCCAGGCATGACATGGAATGCAAAGGTATGGCATGGAATGGAATGACATGTCAAGGAAAGTAATGGCATGGCATGACAAGGAAAGGCATGGCATGGCATGGAAAGACAAGGCAATGCATGGCATGGAAAGGAAAGGAAATGGAAGGTATGGTATGGAAATGCATGCAAAGGCAAGGAATGACATTGCATGGCATGGAAAGACAAGGCATGATATCAAAATATATGGTATGGAAAGACAAGGCAAGGAAAGTGAATGCAAGGCCTGGCATTTCAAGGAATGGTATGGAGAGGAATGGCAAGAAAATGAATACCATATGATAGCAAGGCATGGTATGGAATGGCATGGAATTACAAAGCATGGCATGACATGGAAAGGAAAGGAATTAAAAATACAAGGCATGGCATGACATGGAAAGGAAAGACAATGCATGGCATGACAAGGGAAGGAAATGCATGGTGGCATCATAAGGAATGCAAAGGAAAGGCATGACATGGAACGGCATGGAAAGACAAGGCATGGAAAGGCAATGCATGACATGGAAAGGAAAGGAAATGAAAGGCATGTTATGGAAAGGAATGCAAAGGAAAGGCATGACATGGAAGGCAAGGCAATACATGGAATGACAAGGCATGGCATGGCAAGGCAAGGATAGGCAATACAACTTGACACCTTTTATTACATTTTTGTCATAATTTTCTACCCTTTGGGGCTTGATGTATTGAATTTTTTCTTTGGAAGGATTGGCATTTGTATGTGGTCTAGTTGAATGAGTATTGAGAGCATCTTCAAAATTACCTATAAACTAGTTAATTCTCAAAGGACCTTTGAAGAATATTACAGTGGACCAAAATGTCATAGAAAAATATTCATTTGTGAAATATAAGAGAAGAAGATATATAGACCAATTAAATCTCAAAGGATTTTAATAGGAAAACATAATCATATATAGCACAAAATGGAGAGGGTTGGCACTTATGGTTATGTAATAGAATTTACAGTTGATAGTTAAAATGTATAACAATTTTTTTTATGAACTTTACTAACGTTTATTGGAATTGTTGCATGTTTTACACCATTGGAATGACTTCTTATTTTTAACTTATTTGAAATTTTATTATGGTATGTTCACTTTGATATGATGTAATATAATTATGGTTTCATTTCATATGTTGTAATATTAGAAATATAACACAAAAAATAAATATTGCATGAAATAAATAATAACTTTTCATTTTGAATTTTATTTTTTGCATGGCATAGGCCTTCCAGAAGATCCAATTGATCCTCATGGGATAGATATATATTATAATGGGTCTAATACAAACATGGGAGATGATGATGATGAGGAAGATGCAAAAGACACCGTGAATGATGACGATGATGACCACATTGATGATTATCAAGATAATGATGATGACCTAGTTGCTGGTAGTAGCCAGTGGCATTGATGATATAGACTCAATCATTTATCATTGTTGATATATCGTTATGATGCCTATTTTCATGTTTACTATCATATGTATCATTTTCACCTGCAATACCATATTATTGAGTTCTATCATTTTGACTTATATCATTTGGAAATATATCATCTTGACTTGTATCATTTTGACATGTATCATTTTGAGTTACATCATTTATCATTTTGACTTATATCATTTGGACATATATCATTTTGAATTACATTGACTATTTTCCATGTATCATTCCGACATGTTATTGATCTATTGTCACATTTAACATCCAGTTGTTGTAGTTATATATGATGATGATCTTATCAGTATTAAAGATATAAGTTGTTTGCCATGATACTTATCGAATATTGATATATTTGAATACTGTTAATTATAGATGATGATCATGTTATAATCATTATCTTGTTATTTTATATATATTGTATGTTTTATATTTTATTTAGATGGATATTTAATCAGTATAATGATATTGTTAGTTTGTATGGATGTCCATTTCCCTAAAAATTCTTTATAAAAGCTATCATATAAAATACTTCAAATGAAATATGACTTACTCTATAATAATATAAGTTTTTTAAGATGCATGATATATTTAACTAATTAAAGTGAAATACAAAAAGTTAAATTACTAAATGGAAGCTATAAAGGACGCAACATGAGTTGTTAAAGTGGAAGCAAAATGTGGCTCTAAAATGGAAGTAAAAATTGACATTAAATTTGAAGCCATACTTGGAGCTATTTTTCAATCTAAGTAGGAAGCTAAATTGGTTTCTTAACAAGAAGCAAAACTAGATGCTAATTAAGAAACAAATCTCAACATTAAAAGGAAGCAAACCGTGGACCTAAAAAAGAAGAAAAACCAGGAGCTAAAAAGGAAGCAAACCTTGGAACTAAAAGGAAGCAAACCATGGAGCTAACAAGGAAGCAATTCTCGATGAAAAAAAAGATGCAATAATGGAAACACATCTTGGTATTAATTTGGAAGCCAAACTAGAAGCTATTTTTGACGCTACACCAGAAGCAAAACATGAAGCATGATTGGGAGATAAACTAGGTGCCACACCTGGAGCTAAACTAGGCACTAAACAAGGAGCTAAACCAGGAGTTAAACTAGGCACTAAACCAGGAGCTACACCTGGAGCTAAACTAGGCACTAACTAGGCACTAAACCAGGAGCTCAACTAGGTGCTAAACTAGGAGCTAAACTAGGCTCTAAACCAGTAGCTAAACTAGGTGCTAAACTAGGCACTAAATCATGAGCTAAATTGGGTGCTAAATTAGGAGGTAAATGAGGCACTAAATCATGAGCTATATTGGGTGTTATTTAAGGAGTTGTATCTCAAGTTCAACGCTAATCTAGGCACTAAACCATAAGAAAAAACTAGGCGCTAAATCAGGAGCAAAAGTAGGTGCTAAACTAGGGGCAAAACTAGGCGCTAAACCAAGAGAAAAACTAGGTTCTAAGCTTGACGCTAACTCTGGCACCTAGATGAAAAGGACTTTTAGCACCGGGATTTCCGCCATCCAATAATCCCAATTCATGCACTCAAATACACTAAATTCTTATGTTAATCTAGGTGCTAATGGTTTGTTTTGTTGTAGTGATAGCACCATTAGACATTAGAAGATTGGTGAACAAGTCATAAAGGGAGAAGAGGCACCATCATGAATAGTTGGAGTTGGTGATGTGAGAAATTGGGTCCACTTAGGATTGGAGGGGCTTGCAAGTGCAAGATAAGTTTCTATAAATAACAAACACCTCAAAGGTGCTCATGCATTAATAAATCATACATTGATCATTCACCAAGATTCAACAAGAGTGTAAAGGAGGTCTAGGATTGTTATAAGTTAATGGTGGGCACAATATGGAAAATTGTACTTGTTGAGTGAGAAGAAGAAGAAGAAGAAGATAAAACTTGTAGGAGGTAGGCGTTTGGTTGGCTTAGGGGTTGGATTATGCAAGTATCTTGGGTAGTAGAAAGAAGAAATTATTTCTTTAGATTTATTGTCCATCTATAATAGAATTGCAAGAATATAGCTATGAATCCCTTGTTGTATACCGATAACATTTTTCATATAACGAAGTAAAGGAATCCACCTTAGATGTTTCGTATAAACATGTTGTAGTCTGTTTACCTGAATGAATGATATGTTCCTTTCAATGTATTGTGTTGGCTAAGTATTGAATAATTAGATAACTATAATTATTTCTAGGATGTTTTAAAGTCCATGATTGGACATGTGCTCAGTATTGAATACTTGGTTGAGTAGGAATTAGTTGCATTTGACATATTGTAACTTAAATTGAAGTTATGGGTAGAACTTAAGTGAAGAGGTGTAATCTAGTTGTAGTAGTTGTAGGTTGACCAAGCCACTATGACTAAGGAAATGCAATGTCGCACAACCTCCGGTATAGAAACACACCTTAGAGAAACTAATGTTTTCAGATAAAAGTAAAAGAAGATTGTAGGTCCATGACAAGTGGTACCAAACCTAATTTTGAGATAGTTTTGGTGCTCTTCACCATTGTCACTACCATGATAGATGATATCAAAGCATACTCTTCACCACTTTCTAAAGAAAAGGTGATATCAACATTGATTTTGAGATAGTTTTGATGCTCTTCACCATTGTCACCCACATGATAGATGGTATTAAAGTAGTTCAAGAAATCTTCATCATGACTGAGCAAATTTGAGGAAAAGCGACAAGCTTTGAGACAAGTTTCTGGGTAGCAAAAAGAGTTACTTGAAGAATGGATGGAAAGTTTTTTTTTCTCTTGGTGCAATAGGAAGCTGAGAAATTAACCCACACATAACTATTCATTTATTTATTTATTTTCAAGTAGTATGCTTGAAGACTAAAGTAGCATTCAATTTGAATAGTGACTATGTCTGGAAGAAGACCAATGGCATACTCAAAAGGTAAAGAAGTCGCATTTTTCCTACCTAATGAAGACTATCACAATAGTCATGCAAAAAAGTTAATAAAGATGAAGAAAAAACTTCTCAATTTCGAGAAATCGGTGGATATTGTTAAATTAATTTTATAAAAATGAAAAAAAAAAAACATTATTTTAATTTATTTTATTTATGTGATTAAAATGATTAAAATTGTTTAGCTTCTCTTAAATAATATTTTTTATTGTAATTTTAAAATAATAATAAAAAACTCATAAAATGTTTTTATATCACTTATTATAATAATTACATTTATATAAAATAA
>JZKD02S1673881.1:594663-627474 GCA_000966675.3 Picea glauca
TAAAAGTAATTTAATCACCATAATCAATAGTAATGAGATAATGGAATCATATAAATTTTAAGTTAAAATCAAAATTCCACAACCGTATACTTTTTCCCTTCATCTATACATTTAGTTGCATACATTTAGTTGCAGAGCACCTTCCCAATACAACGATATTTGTCATCAACATTCACTCTTATCATTGTAAAAATATAAAAGAATGACCCTTTGTTGGGGTTGCAAGTAATAATTTCCTTTTGTTGTGGTCGCATGTGATCATTTGTGATGTGCTTTAACAATAATAAGTCAAGAATTCACTCAAAGCATAAATGTTTTAAAAGCATAATCTTTGGTCATACACACAATGTTCCCGCCTTAGTAATGTGATAACGAGCCAATAATTCATTAAAAGCTTATTTTTTTTTGTTATTGCACAGTTTTCGGTCATATATATACATCAATGAGTTAGTTTTGATTGTTATATTAATTTGGTTTGATTTTAAAAAATTTGTAAAGAACATAATGTGTAACATAAGAAACTTAAAATTGTATTTTTAATGTGTAAAAAAACTAAGTTTTTTTAAATTTCATTTGTTGATAACTTTATAGTGTTATTGCAGTTTTTATTTATTTCGAGGTTTCAATCACTTATTTCGAGGTTTCCAACAGTGAGATATAGTACTCAAACTGTGAGGTGTAGTAAACAACCTTTACCTTGACTAAGACTACTCATACTTCCTCCCGCACAAATTCTTAGAAGACAGTATGAACAACCTCCCTACCCTTATTTTATATAGAGATATACAAACTATACTTTTTAATTAGATATTAGTGATATTAAATAAAACATAATGTTATTGAGAGACTTTATAATTTATAGTTTAATATGGGAGATGTTTTTATATACATAATATTAAATAATAATAAAAATACACAAATCCTTTTTATAATAAAATCTTATCTATTAAGATATGTTGAGGTGCAAAGATTTTTACTTTAAGATATTTAATCTCTCTTTACATTTATAAATTTTTTATTACGATGGATTTTTATACATTTACTTTTTTATTTGTTTTAGAGATATTTAAGCTTTTTTTACACTTATAAATCTTTGATTAAGATGGATCTTTATACATTTATTTTTTTATTTGTTTTAGAGATGCTTGAAGTATACAATATTAAAAAATTGAAATTAATAAAAATGAAAAATGAAAAGTAATTGATAGTATTAAATAAAAAAAATAAAAATTGTACAATTTTATAGTAAAATAAATCAACATAAATTTATTTATATTTATTTATTTTTTATTAAATTTGAAATTAAGATAAATTTATATATCTATGTTTATTGATTTTATGCTTTTTATATACGGTTAGTTAATGTGTAATTTAGTACTTCAATTTTTTTAATATAGTAAAATTAAGGAAAATCTATGATTCCAGTGAGTGACTAGAATTCCTATTTTAAAAATATTTATGAAACCCATAATATAATGGACAAAATTTAAAAAGTTTTTATAGAAGACAATGTTTTTTCTATAGAAAACATAAAGTGGACATCTAGGAATACCAAGCTCAAATATTAAAAATTGGAAGGCCTATTATGATTCAAGTAAAAAAGCTCTTCAATGTAGTAATCAAAGAGGGTTTCCCTAAACCTTGAAGTCAAAGCCTCATTGTACCTATTTTTAAAAGTGGAGATAAAAACAATCCCTGTAATTACATGACCGTTATGATTAGCCCCATTTTAGCGAAGCTATATGGAAGTATTTTGACAAAGAAATAAGCATATGGATAGAAATCCATGGAAAATAGATAAATTCCATGCTAGTTTTAGAGCTCATCATTCAAGTGTGAACCACCTTATTATGCTTAGGATCATTCTAGAGGAGTGTCGCAACAATAAAACCAATCTTCTTTGTTGTTTCATTTACTTAGGGAAAAATTTTGGACAGTGTGCCTAGGACCAACCGTTGAAATTGCTTAGAAGAGCTAAAAGTTCCCTCGAGGATGAGAGTTGTTGTAGTAAGGTTGTATTAGAACATTATTTCTAAGTTTAGGAGCACTGAGGGTTGGTCAGAAGAAATTAACTGCAATATAGGAGTCAAGCAAGGTTGTCCCCTATCCCATACATTTTTTGGCATTTACATTGACAAGTTAGAAGATTGTTTAGAAGCCACAAGTTGTGTTGGACCAACTCTTGCTAGTATAATATTTGTCTTTCTTCTGTATGCCGATGATATTGTTCCCATGGAAAGGAATCCCTATGACCTTAGTAAGCATCTCAGAATCGTCAAGGACTTATGTTGTAGTACAAGTATGACGTGAACATTGAGAAAACAAAGGTTATGATCACTAAATACAACAATAACACCTACGATACTTTTTTGTATGACAACAATATATTGGAGGAAGTGTCTTTGTACAATTATATTGGAATTGATATTCATCACAAGCTCAATTTGAACTATAACATTGTAAATTAATAGATCTTTTGTTATGTGATAAGAAAAGGCTCATTTTGAGACTCTTGTCACTCATGTTATCTTATATGGATGTGAAGTTTGGGGATGTGGAGAAAGATAGAGCATATCCAAAATTATTTTATAAATCATAATATCAAATTTAAAGGCAATATACCCTATCCTATCCTCCTCATACAAGCAAAGCTATGATTATGTAGTTAATGTATAAGAACAAGATAAACAACATGGATGATAAGAGATATGGAATACACGTGATATTAAAAATATTGTACAAGCTAAATTTGAGGAGAATCTATGGTGCCATAAATAATTAGAGGATAATAGAAAATTAAGATATTATAAGGAGGTAGTTAAATCTAATCTTGAAGATCAAAAGTATCTATCCAGTTTTCACTAGGGTAAAGAAGAGAATCAATATTGTTAAAATAAGAACTAATTCAATCCCCATAACACCATGGAACAAAAGAATATCTCACATTTGTGACACCAAAAGGGTTGAAGATGAAAACCACTTTCTCCTAGAGTACCCACCATATACCCAAATTAGATCTCAATTTCAAAATATTTGCCACAATATCCACCTCCCTAACCTTCTAAGTCACCAAAGCTTTAGTGATTTTGAAAATCTTTTGAAGCATCTAAATAACATTTTAAGGAAATCCAAGTAATCTCTTACTTTTCTTCAAGTCAGATAGACCATTTTTGGTCTTACCAGAGCTTAAACATCATCATCATCATTATGAAAAGGGAAAAAATATTATATTTTTCCCAGATCTTCAAATATTTTAAATACTCATACATGAAGAAAATCAAAAGTTTTAAAAGTTTGAAAATTTGTTGTACCACTAATAAGATTGTTGTTGAATTTAGGTTTGAGAGAAGAGAAATTATTTTTCCACAATGAGAAATCATGTCCGATGAGGCGGAACATTCCTCATATTACATTGTATGCCATATTACAATGTAATATGGCATTGCCATATTACATTGTAATATGGCATACAATATGGTATACCATATTACAATGTAATATGGTAATACCATATTACAATGTAATATGGTAATACCATATTTCATGTAATTTTTTTTTTAACTTAAAGTCATCGTCACAATATCAACGCAAGTTCGCAGGAAAAAAGTTTACTATTTTACCACAACCGTCGCTATAGCGACGAAACTTCGTCGCAATTTTCCATGAATTTTCGTCGCATATATAGCATATGCGTCGTAAATTTGGTTTGAGATATTGCACTCATTTATATTACCATGGATTTTTGCACAAGTTGTGATGGTTTTTCATTGCACATTCAGTAGTTGCGTCATAAGTTATTGGCTTGGCATAACTTTTCATCCCAATTCCGATGAAGTTTCGTCATAATTGCCACATTTCTTCATTGTTATTGCGACGAAATTTCATCGTAATTGCGATGATCTAGAGGGTTAACCGATATTGAAGGTGGTGACATGTGGCGAGCTAATTTCGTCGATGTTTCCATGCACACCTGGATCGTGGATATAGCGACAAAATTATTCCAACGAAAAAAAAACTCGGCTTTCGTGGAAATTGCAACGGATAAGTGTGGCAATATCAACGAAAAACCATCGCAAATTTGGTCATATGTACTAGTGGCTTATGTTTTTATTAGGCCGGAGAGTCTAAGTGTTAAAGGCCAAGAGCCTGATTTTGTACATGTAATTATGCATATTATTAATAAAAGATAAACATCTCTGCGTGTGGACCGACCACGAAGAATGAGTGATGGGGGAATAAGATTCCACAAACCCTGGGTAAGGGAGAGGGGGATGAAAGGTAAGAAAGAGGGGCTAATCTTGGGGGATTAATCCACTGGGAATAATAATTTATTATTATTCCAAAGTTCTGTTTAAATGTATATGTTTTTTCCTAATTTCCTGGAAAGGAATGCATGTTGATGGAGCACATGTAGCTTCATGGGCGACATGTGTCGACCCAGGTACATGCAGTTAAAACCATAGGAATAAGTCGTGTTGGGATTTCTTCATTTCCCCAGCCATCACCTGAGTCTGGGGGTTGGACCTTCCAATTCACCATCCTACATATGAACTCGTGACTATCCATGATCAACATCTGTCTGGTGTTGTTTTTATATCCCTTACCTGGACATTTCAAGCCTGTGCGTGAGATCTCTGTACACCCTTAGGAAATCCCAAAACCATAACCGTGATTCCGTTCTGTGTTGCATTATTGAGAAATCCAAATTTGTTTGGTTCATGTTGTGTTATCCCAATGGGTTGTTGTGGCAGTGTAGATCCTAACCATGTGAGGTTGCTTCCATTGACTGTGCATTGTTGAGCCTTGTTGTTATGTCCTCACTGTGTTGGAATTGGTCACAAGAATAAGTTTCCAAACCTGTGAGAAACTCTCTCCAGGTGAGAGATTGTGCTAAGGAAGTAAGAACTCCTGGAAGGGGTCCTGTAGCTGTTACAAAACGCTAAGACTTCTGGTTCGGTCTGTTGCTAAATCCCAAGGCAAGGGAGGTTAGTAGCTGAAGGACTGTATTGGTGACAGTGAAGGTGTATACTCCTGGGGTGGGACAGGCATGTGGGGAATGAGAGTCTGTGAGCAGTGGGCATAAGTGAATCTTGGGAGAAAATCCTTCCTTTGTAACTGGGTGTCTTCCCGTTGACCTTGCCTATCCTAGGATTCCCTGCTCGGTGGAGCTTAGTCCCAGCTCAGGGGTGACCTACTGATGAGAATGATGAGCAACATGGTCTAAGGCTGGGAGGTTCGCGGAAGGTCTGCACGCAGTTGGTGAATTACATATAGTTTCAAAGATAAGTATATGCATATGTTTAAATTCATCTTTTAAATGCATGTCTGTGATGCTTGCAATATTATCATGTATTTCGTTGTGATGATGTTTACTATTGTGCATATGAATTATTTTTAATGCCATGGATTATGTATGCTAGTATTAATTATGTGCTTACTATGTGTTAATGTATTGAATTTATTTAAATCCATGTTATATAAGTGTTATTCCACAGTAGCATTACTCTTGATGTGGGTTGACAGCCCAAAGGATGTTACAGTATGGTATCAGAGCTTTAAAGGGATAAAGTCATAAGTGTTGGTAGCATTGCTCATCCTTTGGAGGGCTGGGGATGTTACATTTTGGTATCAGATCCAAGGTTTTCAATGCTGAGCCTGGATGGGCCAGATAAGGGGCCATTGGACCTGAGGTTTCAAGTAGAAATTGTGTCTAGAGGGACTAATTTCAAACCTTAGATTATTTCTGAGTGCCACAGGGTTTCTTAGTTGTGTTACAAAAATATAGTCGGTGTGGTATTTGGCCATAGAGAGAGAGAGAGAGAGAGCGCAACACATGAAGTGTTGGATTCGTTGGATCTCGTCGGGAGGAAAGGAGATCCCTCACGACCGTCCGATCTAGAGAAGGTGCAGGAGGGTTAGCCTGGAAACCTTTCGGGGATTAAACTATTGGGAAAAGTGAGATGTGCTAAGGCACGAACTCTCGATGAACGAAACTCTGAAGTCCCGAAAAGATATACATCATAGATTGCAAGGAAAGAGATTGACTGTAGGATCAAGTGAAGGAGAAGATCGTGATTTCGGCTATCGAAAAAAGAAATATTTGTTGATGCACGAACTCCCAATGCTCAAAACTCCGAAGTCCCAAAACAATCTACACCATATATCGGAGGAAGAAAACTTGACCGTTGGATCAAGTAGAAAGTAAATTGCAATTTCGTGATTTCAGCTATCGAAAAAAGCAATATGTGCGGACTCACAAACTCTTGAAAAGAAAAGTGAACGTGGTAGGACCCGATGACATCGTTGAAGGGGACATAGACCCTCCTAAGTGTGCCATGTCCCACCTTTGTTGTTGGAAAAAACTATGTGACGTGGGTCCAAAGGGGATAAAGTAAATTGAAATTTCGGATGTCAAAAGATTTGGAGGAAACAAGTGTGGGAACCTCTGAGGTCCGAAGTCCTGAAACCCTGAAGTCCCGAAGTCCCGAAACTTTGATGAAAGAAGGACCATAGTGGGTTCCAATCGTTGGATGTCGTTTACACGTGGACCATTGATCCACTCGATGTTGCGAGTTCGGTAACCAGAACTCGAGAGATAGTGGTCTAGCATTTGGTGACAGCCCGTGATCGCATGGGATGGGGACTACGAAACGGGGGGCTATCGTTCGAAAGTTACAAAGTCGAGTAGAGCTCAAAAAATTCATGAAGTCGAAACGTTTTCCTAGAATCATTTTGGTTTTGAATGTGTGGAATTTGTTAAGGAAAGATGGTCTGACAAATTCTAGTTGTCTACATGTTGTGATTGTAGAAGTTAACGAGGGCCAAAACCGGTCAAAATTATCGCTGAGTGAAAATAAATGGAAGAGGCGTGAATTGCCTCCAGTTCAGAGAACGAAAGAAAATGAATGGATGTCAACTTGGGAGTTGAAGGATCAAACTCCAATGGGAATGGAAAGGAGATGGATAAGGAAGGGAATATGATGAAAATCATTGAAATATTGCAGAAATATTCCCAAGCTCGTTGAGATAATAGAAGAAGGCAGAAGAAAACATAGGATAAACAAGGTGAATTAAACTTGAAGTTGTTGCGGAGCCTAGATAGGATCGAAAAGAAATTGGAAAAAGAGAGCGACACAAGAAAAATAGGGAGTCACAGGACCCCTAAGAGGAAAATAAGATCGAGGAGTGTTAGAAGACATCATCGTCTCTCCCCAAAGCATTCCAATAAATAAACATGCGGTATTTCAAGCCCATCTCCTTCCAGAAATCATAGGAAGTCTAGAGTGGATGAACTGAAAGGAGAAATGAATAAGACTAAGCCTCCCATGTTTGATGGAGAACACCAAAAGGAAGAAGATGTCAAGACATGGCTGCAAGGCATGAGGAAGTACTTCCAATTGCAGAATTATTCCTCTCATGCCGAAGGAAGAATTGTGATGTATCAACTGAAAGGAAAATAATCCATGTGGTGGGATCATCTTTTGCAAGTGCATCACATTAGAGAGAAAGATATCACTTGGAAGGAGTTCAAGAGGTATTTCGAGAAGAAATATTTGACTAAAAGATATTATGACAGAAATATGAAAGAGTTCTTTGAACTCAAGTTAGGAAGTTGTTGCACAAAATTGCAAGTAGTCAATTATCCTCAGTGTATTGTGATAAGGGACTAATTTCATCGCATGGATCCTTGAAATATGGCGGTGGTGAGTGTTAGCGCTTGTAATTTTCCCAAGGCTGCAGAGGCAATCACAGAGGTAACCTCGAACCACTTGGAGTCTTGGATCTAGCCCTCCAAGACTCAGATAGGGCTCTCTCTTTTCGATTTAACTTGGTTTGTATGGGATGGATTTTAGGCTAGCTATGAAAGTAATGAAAGTATGGAGTTGGGTTTTTGGTTTTTAAATAGTTGTTTTGGGACAGCAAGGAGGGCCATTGGGCAAATGGGGTCTACACTTAAATATGTGATTCACTCTCAGATATGGACAAAGTTCTTACACAGGGCAAGGTAGCGGAAATGTTGGATCGAATTAAGTTTTGATGGTGTCGATTTGAGGAAGAACTAGGGGAGGAAAAAGCCAAGCAAAGGAGCAGCTAAGAATTCCTTAACTGAGCTTTTTAGAAGAGTAACATAAAGATTATCAAAAGAATAGATGCAGAGTATTTTGCCAATAAATTCTTCTCTGTTACAATCTTCTAACAATAAGAATTGAAACAAGTGAAAAGATAATAGGAAAATGCTTGATAGAGAAAAGAAACACCACCAACACCTTCGCACAAGAATCCTGTAAACAACATGTCTATTACTGATCGGTCATCTGAAGATTATAGAAAATACTCCTGAGAAAATCCAGGACCCCAGTCCAGCAAAGAAAATTAAAAACCCTTCCGGTCGAACCAAACCCCACACAGGTCGAACCCTTCCTTCCTCTTTTTCATCCAATATATAGCAGTTTATGGCCACATTAGCTTTCTATGAGTCGAACTCCTCTAGCCTACAAAAGTGGATCTGTTCCTATCTTTTGGCTAATATTTTAAATGCTGGGAGTTTAGGATCTCTACTTAATTCCAAAAATAGAAAACAATTAACAAATTTAAATGACATCTGTAAATTGTCTCTGAGTTGTTACAGCTAATAAAAACAAACTCCTTAAAATTTCAAATGTTGGAGCTGCCATTTGTATTTATCGAGTTTTCCTTTAGAGCCTGGAATTGCTCTACCACCTGTGACTGCATTATAAAATTGATGACAAGTGTGATGGATTGACAACTGTGTACAAGCCTAATATTTTTTTTGCTGCCAGATATCTCGTGCTCGTTATTAACCACTCAGACAAATCCATTTGATCGTTAAACTTCTCATTTAAATGCCTTTGCCATCTGTCAATGAGATGCTTAAAGGTTCCCTGGCTATGCTCCTGTAAATGCTCAACCGTTTCATCTTTTACTCACTAATTTTTTGCCTTATAATCTGGGATCTGATTCTGTTTACCGATTCCTGTCATCACTAGGTGTCCTAGTTCCTTTCAAACTTGCCATCGAATGATAGGAAATACTCATCCCATAAAATATACAAAAATCATCAGGAACTGTGAAGCGATTGTTGCATCATATTCCAATTTTTCTATAGGGTATTTCATGGCTTCCTTTTCTGTCTTCCACATATCATCAAGGTTTCCCAGTTCTTCTGGTGTACTTTCAACTTTTTAAATATTTCTGGACGCAGCTTTGGCACTTGTGTGTGCGCTATCGCTTTCTTCTCTTTGACAATTTAGCAGGCACAAGGATAGAAGCTCACGCGTGAGTGTATGAACCAGTTTTCTTCAACACTTAACTAATCCATATGTTTAAAGCTTTAATACACCCACAAGCCTTGTTGCTTTTCATAGAAAATTTCATTTTCTGACAGAATATGGTGATGGTTCCAATGTACACCATAAAATTACAAATAACTACAAAGCAATCCATCTTGAGAAACACCTATCTTTGTCCCTCATAAACCTGAAGGAGATAGGAAGCCTTATTGTGCACCTTTGAAGCATAGGCCCTCCAGTCTGTGCTGCTAATTTGACAGGAACAACCTCGGAGGAAATGTAAGCATGTCTCGAGGGCAATTGAATTTTCATTGACTAAAGGATTACACCACAACCAAACATTCACGAGGGAAAGACAGATGTACATTTGAATGAAATCAGTTTGCTTGTCCCTCACATTGAATGAAGTTAATTGATCGATGATTTGTTTCACATCGGTGAATTCCTTCTTACCCATACAGCTCAGCAACAAGTGAAGGGTAACCTTCTTTTGTAATTCTTTGATATGGACATCTAGACCAGATAGAGACTCAACAAGTTTCCAGAAATTGGAGTTCGTCTCAGGAAGGCTGCAAGAAAGAGAGAAAGCAATTATGTCTGAGCTGGCAAGCCATTCTTCATCTTTGAAGAAGTTCACAATGGATGATAGGTATTTTTGCAAAATGCCAGAAAGACAAAGAAATTTCTGATCTAAAAAGAACCGTGTTACCATGACTACCAAATCCTCTGCTTCAGAGGTGGTTAAAATGGATCTTGACTTCCTTGCCCGGAAGTAAGCAGCCAAAAATTTGACCCAAGATCAAATATTCTCTGGCGGCCCATCGTAGTCAAAATCCTTTGCCATCCAAGACATATTTATATGCATCCATGCTTTATCTTCTGAGAGCATCTGCTCATCTCCCATACAATCTTCCAAATATCCGTATATTTGAACATTTTCTTTAATTTGATCATATGTATGAACCCAATCAAGAGTACAAAATCTTGATGAACCCTCAGTTCCTGAAAGAACAATATTGCATAAGAAATTGCAAGCAGAGATCTCCACATTTTCAGTTGACGAGTGTGCCATTAAGTTGAAGTCCCAACGTACAGTAAACTCATCACAGTGACTAAGAGATAAAATCAAGTAGAGAAGCCAACCACTTATTAAGAGCTCTACCATGAAAGACTCTCCATTTTCAGCACTCAAGCCTGTCATTAATATGAGCTCACTATTTTATGAAATTTTTTGCAGTAGAGGACACACATCAACTCCAGGAACAAGAAGCTTTGGAGAGGAATTCTGAGAACCAAATATTCTTTCACCCCATGATGCAATCTCAACATTTGCAGCAATATTATGGACCTGCCTAAACTAGCTACATGCTTTCGGTGGTTAGAGGTACACAAAAAATGGGCTCTAAGAGACCAAAAGCTCTCACTTTCAGTAGCTAACATAACGTGAAAATCTACTCCTTAACCACTGAAAACAAAAACTCTAGTGTAATAACATTTGAGGTGAAGTGAGAATTTTTTGTCGCTTTTACACCATTGTTGTGCGTCATGAGAAACACCATAATGCCTAAAGAAGATAGATATTAGTCAGAACACTGACTCCCCTATTATATAGGGTTCCAACATAGGCTCCACCCGGGGAAGATATCTCCGAAGGAGATGTCTAGAACCGCTGAACTCTGGGAACTGAAACCAAAACTCTCTGCAAACTAAAGTCTGGATCACACTTGAACTGAAAAACTAAAAAGCAATATGAAACTGAAACTAGAAAAATGTTCAGATTACTAAACTTATTTGCACCCATCTACCTACCCTAATCTACCTCATAATTTTGCTGAATCAGGTAATACAGAAATGTCAATGAAGCCAGTCCATTAGTTGCAAAAACACATGGACAACTTGACTGCTTGTTGGTGAAATCCTAAGTATACCTTGATGATGTGTCCTCATAATATGAAATGGCAGTCGTTGACATTTTCGGTCCTTATAGACAAAACAGGTCTGAAAACTCAAGCTCACATGAATCTCCATGTAATCCGCTATAGGATCAATTAAAACATGATGCATGATATTTGCCTCTAGATCTTCAATGACTAGTTGATCAGTTGCATATTTAAAATTAAACCATGTATCTAGAACTTCATCCTTATACTTGAAAACATAACCATCATCAATCTGCAAATCAACAGGTAGTACGATTTCCACTTGCTTTGGAAAAGGAAGATTTTCCAAGAATTCTTTGAGATCTAGGAAATTATATGACTGAATTTGAGAATCCAAAAATTCAATATCATTTTCGAACTTTTCAATAACTAGCTCAAGAAAACAAATTTTACTTTTAGGAGAAAATTTGCTCGATTCCAAAATACGAAACACAATTGTTAAAAAGTCTTCATCAATGTGAAAGTATGCTAACTTACCCCTGAATTATTCTATGGCTTCATAAGATATAGGATTTGCCACATACCCTATCATCTTGAAACATCATCAAGGCTTTGAAATCTGGTTTCTTCAGCAGTGAACTCACTTTTGAACTTTGAAGCTCGGGGTCTTGAACAATGGAGTCGCTAGGTGAATGGTACAACCTTCATGTGTTTGGCTTCTATTCACCATCAGAAGTCAAATCTGAACTTGAAGTGCACCTCTGGAGATAGTTCCCCAGTGGAGTTGCCAAAATGTTAGCGCTCTATAATTTTCCCAAGGCTGCGGAGGCAGTCACAGAGGTAACCTCAAACCAATTGGAGTCTTGGATATAGTCCTCCAAGACTCAGAGAGGGCTCTCTCTTTTTGATTTAACTTGGTTTGTATGGGATGGATTTTAGGCTAGCTATGAAAGTAATGAAAGTATGGAGTTGGGGTTTTGGTTTTTAAATAGTTGTTTTGGGACAACAAGGAGGGCCATTGGGAAAATGGGGTCTACACTTAAATATGTGATTCACTCTCAGATATGGACAAAGTTCTTACATAGGGAAAGGTAGTGGAAATGTTGGATCAAATTAAGTTTTGCTGGTGTCGATTTGAGGAAGAACTAGGGGAGGAAAAATCCAAGCAAAGGAGCAGCTAAGAATTCCTTAACTAAGCTTTTTAGAAGAGTAACATAAATATTATCAAAAGAACAGATGCAGAGTATTTTGCCAATAAATTCTACTCTGTTACTATCTTCTGACAATAAGAATTGAAGAAAGTGAAAAGATAACAGGAAAATACTTGACAGAGAAAAGAAACACCACCAACACCTCCGCACAGGAATCCTGTAAACAACATGTCTATTATTGATTGGTCATCTGAAGATTACAAAAAATACTCCTGAAAAAAGCCAGGACCCCAGTCCAGCAAAGAAAATTAAAAACCCTTCAGGTCGAACCAAACCCCACACAGGTCGAACCCTTCCTTCCTCTTTTTCATCCAATATATAACAGTTTATGGCCACATTAGCTTTCTATGAGTCGAACTCCTCTAGCCTACAAAAGTGGATCTGTTCCTATCTTTTGGCTAATATTTTAAATGCTGGGAGTTTAGGATCTCTACTTAATTCCAAAAATAGAAAACAATTAACAAATTTAAATGGCATCTGTAAATTGTCTCCGAGTTGTTACAGCTAATAAAAACAAACTCCTTAAAATCTAGAATGCTAGAGATGCCATTTGTATTTATCGAGTTTTCCTTTAGAGCCTGGAATTTCTCTACCACCCATGACTGCATTATAAAATTGATGACAAGTGTGATGGATTGACAACTGTGTACAAGCCTAATATTTTGTTTGCTGCCAGATATCTCGTGCTCCTTCTTAACCACTCAGACAAATCCCTTTGATCATTAAACTGCTCATTTAAATGTCTCTTCCATCTGTCAACGAGATGCTTAAAGGATCCCTGGCTATGCTCCTGTAAATGCTCAACCGTTTCATCTTTTACTCACTATTTTTTTTCCTCATAATCTGGGATCTGATTCTGTTTACCGATTCCTGTCATCGCTAGGTGTTCTAGTTCCTTTCAAACTTGCCATCGAATGATAGGAAATATTCATCCCGTAAAATATACAACAATCATCAGGAACTGTGAAGTGATTGGTGCATCATATTCCAGTTTTTCTATAGGGTATTTCGCGGCTTCCTTTTCTGTCTTCCACATATCATCAAGATTTCCCAGTTCTTTTGGTGTATTGTCAACTTTTTAAAGATTTCTGGATGCAACTTTGGCACTTGTGTGTGCGCTATCGCTTTCTTCTCTCTGACAATTTAGCAGGCACAAGGATAGAAGCTCACGTGCGAGTGTATGAACCAGTTTTCTTCAACACTTAACTAATCCATCTGTTTAAAGCTTGAATACACCCACAAGCCTTGCTGCTTTTCATAGCAAATTTCGTTTTCTGATAGAATATGGTGATGGTTCCAATGTACACCATAAAATTACAAATAACTACAAAGAAATCCATCTTGAGAAAAACATACCTTTGTCCCTCGTAAATCTGAAGGAGATAGGAAGCCTTATTGCGCACCTTTTAAGCATAGGCCCTCCAGTCTGTGTTGTTAATTTGACAGGAACAACCTCGGAGGAAATGTAACCATGTCTCGAGGGAAATTGAATTTTCATTGACTAAAGGATTACACCACAACCAAACATCAGTGAGGGAAAGACAGATGTACATTCGAATGAAATCAATTTGCTTGACCCTCACATTGAATGAAGTTAACAGATCAAAGATTTGTTTCACATCGGTGAACTCCTTCTTACCCATACAGCTCAACAACAAGTGAAGGGAAACCTTCTTTTGTAATTGTTTGATACGGACATCTAGACCAGATAGAGACTCAACAAGTTTCAAGCAATTGAAGTTCGTCTCAGGAAGGCTGCAAGAAAGAGAGAAAGAAATTATGTCTGAGCTGGCAAGCCATTCTTCATCTATGAATAAGTTCACAATGGATGATAGACATTTTTGCAAAATGCCAGAAAGACAAAGAAATTTACGATCTAAAAAGAACCGTGTTACCATGACTGCCAAATCCTCTGCTTCAGAGGTGGTTAAAATGGATCTTGACTTCCTTGCCCGGAAGTAAGCAACCATAAATTTGACCCAAGATCGATCATTCTCTGGCGGCCCATCGTAGTCAAAATCCCTTGCCATCCAAGACATATTTATATGCATCCATGCTTTATCTTCTGAGAGCATCTGCTCATCTCCCATACAATCTTCCAAATATCTGTATATTTGAACAGTTTCTTTAATTTGATCATATGTACGAACCCAATCAAGAGTACAAAATCTTGATGAACCCTCAGTGCCTGAAAGAACGATACTGCATAAGAAATTGCAAGTAGACATCTCCACATTTTCAGTTGACGAGTGTGCCATTAAGTTGAAGGCCCAACGTACAATAAACTCATCACAGTGACTAAGAGATAAAATCAAGTAGAGAAGCCGAACACTTATTAAGAGCTCTACCATGAAAGACTCTCCATTTTCAGCACTCAAGCCTGTCATTAATATGATCTCACTGTTTTCTGAAAGTTCTTGCAGTAGAGGACACACATCAACTCCGGGAACAAGAAGCTTTGGAGAGGAATTCTGAGAACCAAATATTCTTTCGCCCCATGATGCAATCTCAACATTTGCAGCAATATTATGAACCTGCCTAAACTAGCTACATGCTTTCGGTGGTTAGAAGTACACAAAAAATGGGCTCTAAGCGACCGAAAGCTCTCACTTTCGGTAGCTAACATAACGTGAAAATCTACTCCTTAACCACCGAAAACAAAAACTCTGGTGTAATAACATTTGAGGTGAAGTGAGAAATTTCTGTCACTTTTACATCATTGTTGTGCATCGTGAGCAACAACATAATGCCTGAAGAAGATAGATATTAGTCAGAACACTGACTCCCCTATTATATAGGGTTCCAACAGTGATTTTACCAATCACCTATTGGTTTTGGTGTAATGAAAACTGTACTACAAACAAATGGTATCAGAGCTATAGATCACGAGTTCAATACACACTCAGATCGCACTGAGGGGTATATTGTTGCATGAAATTGCAGGTAGTCAGCGCTCCCTGGTGTATCGTGACAAGGGACTAATCGCCTCTTGTGGATCCTTGAAATCTAGCGGTGGTGAGTTTACCAATCACCTGCGGATTTTGGTGTAACGACGGTTGTACTACCAACAACAGCGTGACCATTGATGAATACGAAAGAAGATTTTTGGAACTGTTGAAGTATGTTATGTTCATCAAGGAGGAGACTGTCAATATTCAGAGGTATCTAAGTGGATTACCACCTTCTATTGGTGACAATATTCAGTATGATGACCCTAAGTATATGGAAGAAACAATAAGAAGAGAGAAATATTTATATGAACAACAGAGAGAAAATCCTACCTTCCAGAAGTCTTGGGAAGACAAGAAGAAGTTTAAGAAGGAACATAGGCAGAAGGGAAACAAGCCTCCCTTTTTCAGAAATAGTCCTCGGGGACAGCCATCTTTTAGAGAGCCCAGAAAGGCTGAAGTGGGTGGTCAATTTCCAAGGAAGATACCTACGGAGTGTTGGGGTTATAAAGGAAACCATAGGTACAGATATTGCCCCCACAAAAACGATAAAGTGAGAGCCGTCCACAATGTTCAACATGCTGAAATAGTTGAGGACATGGGTAGTAGAATGCCAAGGATCTACGCAGCCCTAGAGAACAAGCAAGTTGAATTTCAATCACACATGATTGAAGTGGAAGGTATGATTAACAACTGACCACTTATTGTTTTAATTGATTTAGGGGCTAGACATAGTTATATAGATCCTAGAGTGATGGAAGGTTTTCATTTATCAAGAAGAAAACATGAAAAGTCTTGGTTAGTGCAGTTGGCTACAGGAACCAAGAGGAAAGTCACTGAGTTGGTTAAGTCCTATCCTGTGGACATGAAAGGATTGAGCACAAAGGATGAATTGAATATTCTGCCTTTAGGCTCTTATGACTGTCTAATTGGGATGGACTAGTTGGACCAACACTATGCCCTCCTAGAATGTCATAACAAGGCATTTACTTGCCTACATGAGGAGGGGAATCAGAAAACAGTCCAAGGAATTCCCAGAGTTGTAGTTGTCAGAGAAATTTCAACATTACAGCTAAAGAAATGCTACAGGAAAGGTTGTTAGTTGTTTGCAACCCATATGGAGGAAGCATCTAAGGATGAGGTCTCAAAGATTGGAGACCATGCAGTACTAAAAGAGTTTGAATATGTATTTTAGGAGATACAGGAACTACCTCCAAAGAGAGATATTGATTTCTCTGTAAATTTGATGCCTGGAGTAGCTCCAGTGTCGAAATATCCTTATAGAATGAGCACACCAGAGTTGAAAGAACTTCAGTTGTAGCTTGAAGAGCTTCTGAGGAAGGGGCAGTTTCGCCCAAGTGTTTCGCCTTGGGGTGCCCCAGTTCTATTCGTGAATAAGAGGGATGGAACGTTGAGGCTGTGCATCGATTTTTGACAATTGAACAAAGTAACTGTCAAGAACATGTACCCTCTACCGAGGATTGATGACCTCTTGGATCAGTTGAAGGATACGAAGATATTTCGAAGATAGATCTCAGATCGGGATATCACAAATTAAGAATAAAGGATGAAGACATCAACAAGACCTCCTTTAGAACAAGGTATGGTCATTACAAGTTCACAGTGGTGTCGTTTGGGTTGTCGAACGCACTTGTTTTTTTTTATGTGCTTGATGAATGGTGTGTTCAGGGACTATCTAGACAAGTTTGTCATAGTCTTCCTAGATGGCATTCTTGTGTATTCCAAATCATAGGAAGAGAATGAACAACACCTGAGGATGGTGTTGCAAGTTCTAAGAGAGAACCAGTTGTATGCCAAGTTGAGAAAATGCTCATTTTATCAGAAACAAATCCATTACTTGGGGCATATTATTTCAGAAGAAGGGATTGTCGTGGATCTTGAGAAGGTTGAGGCCATCAAAGAATGGTTAGTGCAAAGGAATGTGGTGGAAGTTAGATATTTTATGGGTCTAGTGGTCTATTACAGAAGGTTTATCGCAGGGTTCTTGAGGATATCTCACCCTATCACTTCTTTGCAAAGGAAGGAGAAGAAGGTTCCTTGGATAGAGGATTGTGAGAGAAGCTTCTAACAATTGAAGCAACTGTTAACTAGTGCTCCAATACTAATGATCGTAGACCCAAATTAATATTTTGTGGTATGCACCTATGTGTGTAAGGAAGGGCTAGGAGGAGTCCTCAACCAGAATGGATTCATAATCTGTTATGAATCCAGGAAGCTGAAAGAGAATGAAAAGAATTATTCCACTCGCAATTTGGAGTTGACAACAATCGTTCACGCTCTAAGGAAATGGAGAACTTACCTCATGGGGAGGAGATTTGAATTGAGAACAGACCACAATGATCTGAAATGCTTGTTTGACCAGCCCACCCTAAATGCTATGCAGAGTAGGTGGCTGGAGTTTCTATGTGAATACAACTTTGATATCAAGCATATCAAAGGGAAGGAAAATAAGGTGGTTGATGCAATCAGCAGAAAGGTGCACAACTTACATGCTACGACCATTACCATGTACCAAACTAATATAAAGGGGAGAATTTTGGAGGATGCAAATACAAATTTTCAATATAGAGATTTGGTGGCAAATCTACAACAAGGTATGATGCCACAGAAAGTGGAGATTTATAAACTAAGGGCTGATGGAATAATTCTGTACAAGAACAGAATTTACGTACCTAATGTCTAGGACTTGAAACATATAATTTTTCATGAAATGCATAATGTCCCTTATGCAGGGCACCCTGGATATCAGAAAATTGTGGCAGCAGTCAAGAGACATTATTTTTGGCCAGGTATGAAGAAAGATATTGTTGAATACATAACCGGATGTATGGAGTGCCAAAAGGTTAAAGCTGAGCACAGGAAACCAACAAGGTTGTTGCAGCCTTTAACCATTCCTGAGTGGATGTGGGAAGTGGTGACAATGGATTTCATCACGGGATTGCCCAGAATAGGCAAGCAACATGACTCAATCATGGTGGTGGTGGACAAGCTTACGAAAGCTGCCCATTTTATTCCACTAAATAATACTCATAAGGAAACAAATGTTGCTGATATTTTTATGAAGGAAGTGGCACGATTGCACGGAATTCCGAAGACAATTGTGTCTGACAGAGACCCAAAATTTACCTCACATTTCTAGAAGGGGTTATTCAATGGATTCAGAATGAATCTGAATTTCAGTACAACCTACCATCCCGAGTCATATGGGCAGACAGAGCGGGTGAATCGAGTGATAGAAGACATACTGAGAATTTATGTGATGTACAAACCATCGAAATGGGAAGACTACCTGCACTTGGTAGAATTCACCTACAACAATGGGTATCAAGCATCGTTGAAGATAAGACCATTTGAAGCACTTTATGAAAGAAAGTGAAATACTCCAGTAAGATGGGATAATCCAGCTGACAGAGCAGTAGTTGAGCCAGATTTTCTCAAGGAAATGGAAGAGAAAATGCTAAAAATTAAGTAGAATTTGAAAGCTACTCAGGACAGGCATAAAATTTATGCTGATAAAAACATAACCCACAGGGATTTTAAAGTGGGTGACCATTTTTTCCTGAATGTGAAAGCTAACAGAAGTTCCCTAAGGTTGGGAAACTATGCCAAGTTGGCAGCCAGATTTGGTGGGCCATTTGAAATCCTAGGAAGGATTGGGTGAATTGCATATATGCTTGCATTACCTTCATCCATGAATGTACATAATGTGTTTCATGCTTAATTTCTTAAGAAATATATACCCGATGCTAATCATGTTATCGATTGGAATGTGATTCAGGTGGAGCAAGAAGGTGTCCTGCAACTGCATCCTGTGTGCATATTGGACAGGAAAAGAAAACAACTCTGGAATCAAGATATAGGGCTATAGGAATGGTACGGTCTTGAGGACACGACATGGGAGCATGAGGATTCTATATGGGAAGAATACCCGCATGTTTTTGAAGATTTTGAAAATCTTACGGATGTTGTGTGAAAGTTGCACTCAGGACAGTGCAAAAATAAGGGGAGGGGATTGTAAAATCCCAAAGGATGAGCCCTGTTGTAATAATGTTTTATAAATCATGCTTTGTAGGTTGATGAGCTGAGTATTGATAAGTTGATAGACTTATGTGTTTATTAGGCAAGAGAGCCTAAGTTTTAAAGGGAAGGAGCCTGATTTTATACATGTAATTATGCACATTATTAATAAAAGATAAGCATCTCTGCGTGTGGACCGACCACGATGAATGAGTGATGGGGGACTAAGATTCCATAAATCTTGGGTAAGGGAGAGGGGGTTGAAAGGTAAGAAAGAGGGGATAATCTTGGGGGCTTAAGCCCTTGGGAATAATAATTTATTATTATTCCAAAGTATTGGGTAAATGTATATTTTTTGTCCTAAGTTCCTAGAGAGGAACAGATGCTAATGGAGCGCATGCAACTTCATGGGAGACATGTGTCGACCCAGGCACATGTACTTAAAACCATAGGAATAAGTCGTGTTGGGAGTTTTGCATTTCTCCGTCCATCACCCGAGTCCGGGGATTGGAACTTCCAATTCGCCATCCTCCATCTGTACTCGTGATTGTCCATTATCGACCTTTGTCTGGTGTTTTTTTTAGATCCCTTACCTGGAAAATTAAATCATGTGTGTGATATCTCTGTGCACCCTTACACAATCCCGAAACCATAACCGTGATTTTGTTCTGTGTTGCATGATTGAGAAACCCAAATTTGTCTGGGTCGTGTTGTGTTATCCCAATGGGTTGTTGTGGCAGTGTAGTTCCTGATCGTGTGAGGTTGCTGCCATTTACTATGGGTTGTTGAGCCTTGTTTTTGTGTCCACACTGTGCTGGAATTGGTCACAAGAACAGGTTTCCAAACCTGTGAGAAACTCTCTCCAGGTGAGAGATTGTGATGAGGATGTAAGAACTTCTCGAAGGGGTTATATAGATGCTATAGAAATCTGAGAGTTCTGGTCTAGTCTATTGTTGAAGCCCAAGGAAAGGGAGGTTAGCAACCAAAGGACTGTCTTGGTGACAGTGAAGGTGTATACTCTTGGGGTGGGATAGGCATCTGGGGAATGAGAGTCTATGAGCAATGGGCATAAGTGAATCCTGAAAGAAAATCCTTCATCTATAACTGGGTGTCTTCTTGTTGACCTTGCCTAGCCTAGGATTCCCTGCTCGATGGAGCTTAGTCCCGGCTCGGGGGTGACCTACTGCTGAGAGTGATGAGTAGCGCGGTCTAAGGCTGGGAGGTTCATGGAAGGTCTGCACACAGTTGGTGGATTACATCTAGTTTCAAAGATAAGTATATGCATCTGTTTAAATCCATCTTTTAAATGCATGTTTGTGATGCTTGCAATATTATCATGTATTTCGTTGTGATGATGTTTACTATTCTGCATATGAATTATTGTTAATGCCATGGATTATGTATGCTAGTAGTAATTATGTGCTTACTCTATGTTAATGTATTGAATTTATTTAAATGCATGTTATATAAGTGTTATTCCATAGTAGCATTACTCCTGACGTGGGTTGACATCCTAGAGGATGTTATAGTATGGTATTAGAGCTTTAAAGGGCTAAAGTCATAAGTGTTGGTAGCATTTCCCATCCTTTGAAGGGTCGGGGATGTTACATTTGAGAAACTACCCAGTTGCATTGATGGTTGGCGCAGAGGTTGATGTCATGGATTCTGAGATGGAAGAAGATGATCTGATGGGTGATGATATGAGAATGGATGATGGAAATGCAGAGATTGTTCCCGCTACTGTGCCCAAATTGAAATCAACCTTAACGGGCAGAACTTCTCGGCTCAGTGATGGTGGTCCTGACAACACCAAAAGGAGTTTCAGAAAAGAAACCGACATTGAACGCAGTAGCCATTTTGGAGCTCAAAAGTAGGAATTCCAAAGGTCCAAACTAGTATGTTTAGGGCAGAAGAGTTTCATCGTAAAGAAATGATATGTTGATGCTCCTAGAGATATATTTCAAGCCAAAAAATTATTCATTTGCGGGACTATTGTCCTTTTCTATGGATATACAATTAACATCTTTGAGAATCAAGACCAGAACTCTCATTGGTGCAAGGCATATTCCTGCTAGTCATCTCCTTCCACCCAGAATGGACTAATTTAGGCCTCTAAAATTTCCCGTCCAACCTTTGTCCCTGAATTTTTTTCGACTATTCAAAGGCAGTTTCTAGTTGTGTCCTAAATTTCAGTTAAGGGCTATTCCATTTTCCTTGCAACATTTTTCATCTTGTTCCTCACGAGAATCTTATGAAAACTATCAATTTTACCACATGATGATTCATCGAGGATAAAATTGCAAGGATCCTACATACTACAAATCCCATGCTTATGTTTGTGGAAAATACATTCAATGTTTTGGCCCGAAAAACTGGATCCAATTTCTAAGGATAGATGTTCAATACTCAATGTTTTTTTTTTAAATGGATTTGCTATTAAAATAATTTTCCTTGGAGTCTTTGTTGTTGCTTCTTTTCTATATTTAATGCCTATTCTCATTGGCATGGTTTGGTGGTCTCGTAGTTCTTCGATATTGTGTTTACTTGGGTTATTTTTTCTAAGATGGAACATCTAACAATTATATGACAATGTACTGTGTCATTCCACCCGGCTTTTATGCAAACAAAAAATGGATTACACATAGTTTTGAACCAACATTCAATTCTATTCGTAATGCAAATAGAACATAGCAATACCAATGTACAATGTTGCAACAAAATCATCATTCTTGCTTCTAGACATGCAATTATTAATTTTTAATGCTAACAACCCATAATGAAAGAAGTTTAATACTTAAGTTAATATGTTACAGTCATGGAAGAATATATCAAGAACACACTTACACCTACACATTCCAATAAAATCTAATCTTCAACAAATAATTTGTTGTCAATTAGTAGAAAATGAATTTTAATAATGAAGTTAATATGTTACACTCATGGAAGAATGTATCAAGAACATATTTACATGCACAGGTTGCAATAAAATCTAATCTTCAATAAAGAATTTGCTGACAATTAGTAGAAAATGATGGTTTTGCAACAATGGGGCTTCTTTGAAACCAATTCGTACTAGCGAAAACTACCCTCCGCCTTTTTATTTTCCCACTCTTTTATCCCCTGTAGTTTCTCTTCCTGGTTAATTAATCATTTTTTTTCGAAAATGCCTTGCCGCGCAGCTTGGCGGATTCACGTGTTTCCACCGAATGCTTCCCCTTTCTCTAAATTGGCCCTTTATTGTTTTGTGTCCTACAAGTAGCACCCAGAGTTCCACGATGTACAAATCTATTTTTATGTGACCTCCAAACAACATTCAAAGCTCCACAATATACAAATTGACACACAAGCTCCAGGGTTGGCGAGCTCAAGATTGCCATTGTTTACGGATGGAAAAGTGCTAAAACAAGCCATACCACATTTGCGTCACATAATCTATATTAAAGGGAAAATCATTTCCTCTATAGTTTTGTTTCCTACAAACAACACCCAGAGTTCCGCACTATACAAATTGACAACCGGAATTGCAGGCTAGCTGGATAAAAAAATGTCTCGGAGTTCCGCAATATAGAAATTGACAAACGAAGCATACAACCAATAATCAAGTAAACTCACAGATCATATTCCTAGTCATTGTTTTCCATGTCCACCACCTTCGCACTTCTTTCCAAGTATATATCTTGGTAGGAAAATGGGATATCTGTTACAGATGTGAATATATTGGCCCTTCTTTTCTGTCTTCTATACTTAGCCAAATATTTGTTTCTCTTTTCCCTGAACTTTATCTTTCTCATCACTTATTCAATTTTTTGAAAATGTCTGGTTGCACACGTGGGCAGACTTGTGGGTTCACTCTTGCACTCATGCTCTTATATCATGACATTGACCGACCGCTTCCCCATTCCATACCCAGACACTTCTTCGACCATGGATTCCCGATAGGCGGGCTCTAGATTGGACTTATATTGTTCCATGACCTGCGAAAAAATACCGTCACTTCCACGATATAAAAATTTACAACCAAACTCAGATCATATCCTCTTCCATATTATGGTTTACATATCATGCCCTCTTTTGTGGTATACATTTTTCACTCAAAACTTCCAAGAAATACAATTTAACCATCGGGTCCTCACATCTTCTGTGGAACTATTGTCACCCCATTTTGGAGCCCGTTTGTCCTCTTTCCATACTTTTCCTTTTCTTCAAATTTATTTCACGAATCGTCGGTTTGGCAGGTTCAAGAAATATTCAGTTCCTAATCGTTGTTTCCTGTGCCCGCGCCCTTTTGCAATTAGCAATTTCCAATTATATATAAGATCTTATTTCTAGGAATGCAATTAGCAAGCATTAATTTCAAACATCATGGAATGCCATTTATGTGTCGTCAGGTTGGTCTGTTCACGAAAACTTCAATCCTCACTCCCGAGAAGGAGTCTGCCTGACCATTTCCCTATTCCATACTTAGCTACTTTCCCATAATTCTGCAAATATACAAATCGACTGTTGAACTGTCTCATCATGCTCTCTTCTGTTTTACACATTTTGCAATAAAAAAAATTGATACATAAAATTTGCCCGTGGAACACTCGCCTATCTTGAGTATCCCTATAACCCTTTTTTGAATCCCGTCCTTCCTCTTTTTAGACCTTTCCATTCTTTCCTTTCTCTTCCCCATCTTCGTGACCTTCACACTTTACTATAATAAAAGAAAAACAAATTATATATATATATATATATATATATATATATATATATATACATATCTTGTTTCTAAATATGCAATTACTGACATTTAATTCTAATAACTCATCATGCAGGAACCATATAGATTGTTATTGATGGGAAAAAGGCTCAAGGAGATCTCCTATTAATGCACATTAAACCAAGATTTGTGAGGGTTTATATTATCCCTTTCGAGTGTTGATTTCAAAATCATGAAATGTCGTTCGCACGTCGTCGCCTTGGCACGTTAACGAAACCTCCATTCCTTAATTCCTCTTCATCGTACCTGCCACCTTCACATTTCTGAATTTGCAATAAGTAAGCTTTACTACTAAGAGTTCATCATGCACCACCCATACATATTGTCATTAATCAACACAAGGCTCAAGGAGCTTTCCCATTCCTAAGAATTTAACCAAGATTTAGTGAAGAGTTACATTATCGGCTCTAAGTGTTCATTTCAACCATCATCTGGAGAAAACCAACATTCTCATAAACCTATGGCATCTGCTTGACAACAGTTCTATGGAGATACAGTGAACATCTTCGGGCTCGAGGACTAGAACTTCCAGTGGTCTAGGGCATATTTTTATTACTCAACCTCTGTCATAGAGAATCAAGTAATTTGGACCTCTGGGATTGCCCATGCAGGCTGTGTCCCTGAGGTTTTTGACTGTAAGGACCTGGTCTCTTGATGCACTGATAAATTTATTTTAGACAAAAGAATTATTCCAATGCGGGACCGCTCTTCTATTTCTTTGTCACCTCAGGTCATCCGCCAGATGTTAATATTATCGGAGCCAACATTGACGTTCAGAGGAGAAGATTGCAAACAGTTCCTAGCAAATCATAATAACGGGTTGGACCTCTTACCTCATTTATTGGAAGACTTGATTCTAGTTCCTGAAGATATCACAAGCTTCCAGGTTAGTTCATTTAGAAATCCATTTCGCGAAATTGCCTTGTTGTTTACAAGAATAATGAGACAGGATTCCACAACAACTATTTCATGGATGGCTCTTTATATTTTGTATTTCACAGTCAATGGACAAGCCATTTTTTATTGGGGTAAGTTAATTTCCCATGAAATTTGTTCCCAATTGTCAAGCTGCAAAAGGGCAAAGAAATTTTATATGTCATCCTACTTAGTTTTTGCGATAACGCATTGTTGTCAGTTTCCACAACTGTCTCTGTCCAAGAATTTCAACTGGGAATTTGACCCAGTGATGTTCTGGTACCAGGCCTTATGGAAGAACAAGGCTTCCCACTATTTTTATGAGGTTTTTAATGGCTTCGTGTCTGTTTTCAAAGTTTTGTTGTTAGCAGAAGATGATCTCCACATATCTAAATAGGCAACCAATTTTTTGGACAGGAAGGGGACACTTGAACATTTGGATAATTACACTGTGATAAGAATTTTTGGCTCCACGGAAAAACCTTCTCTCCTTCCATGTCACATTACAGACAAAATGTTTGTTGCAGAAGTAGCATGAAAATACAACTACTGGTTGCATCTATTAAAAAAGAAGATAAAAAAATAGTCCATTCCTCTGCCTTGGAAAGTAGGGGAGTTCGTGTTGAAAAACATCAACAAAATTGATGAATTTGCAGCGCATTCTACCATATTCAACCTGGGATATGTTGAAAGCATAAGAGGGTTCGACCCTGATAATATTTTTCGACAACATTTACAAACACTTGGCCTCGACGATTTCTTTTTCAAAAAACACCTGCCTAAACATAAAGAAACTGGCGACAACACTTTTGCTTCTAATGACGATGACCTAGACATAGTGCAAAGCTGCACTAAATTGTACAGAAAACAGGAGAAAGGCCCCGGTGATAAGAGTGTTCAATCATAAAATAACACTCCAAAATGTACGACATCCCAGACCATCGCTCCAGTGGCCCACCACAACAACAAAGAAACTCAAAGTTATTCAAATAGAGGAGGAGTTAACGACCCTCCTCACTCTAAAATTGATAGTTCTCACAAGCTTCTAGTAGGCAAAAAGAGGAAAAAAAATGTGGGACAGGTGGAAGAGCCGAAAATTTAGAGTGAGAACATGGAACTTGACACTGATCTGGATAGTATGCTCTGCTACCTTGATTGGCCTGGAGATGCCATCCAGCTTAGCCATCCAGTGGACATATCAGATACCAAAAAATTTGATGAAGATGAATCCTTCGTGTTCCAAAGAAATGTTTTTGACAACCAATCCAAAAAATTGATAATTGAGAAAAAGGATGTAAAAAATAAGAAAGGAAAATCTCGTTCAGAGGTTGTCCTTGCCAACATGCGGTCGTCCCAAATCTATCAACTTCACAATGTGAGCAGAGATGCACTTCATGATTCCATTAGAGGCATTGATGCTGAGAATGCCAAACTGAAGGACCAGGTCAAGGAATTGGAAGAGGCTTTGATTCCTATGTCATTGCTTGTCAATCCTTTGGGAATATCCATGCATGCCACCCCTGCATCCAACTTAAAAGAATCCTCTAGCCTCCTCGCATCTTGTAGAGGATATGTGGAGAATAATATCAAGAAAATAATGGAATTGGTTACCGAGGCATGGAAAACATCACAAACCATCACTTCCCTTGGAACCAGGGAGCATAGTTTGCTCGAACGTTTGCAGGTAGAGTTAAAATATGAAGAAAATTTCCATTTAAACATGGTCCTTCCTTTTGGCACCATTGTCAACAAAATGATAGAAAAAAAAAAAGACAACAAGATCTTCCATCCAAAAATTGGATCGGTCAATTAAATGCATGCTGGAAAAAAAATGCAGAATGTGCATCTCATTGTTCAGTCATGTGAACAAGACATTTCAAAGAAAGATAAATTATTCACAAGGCTGTCAAGAATAAACTTATCCCGAAAGACCAACGAATTACAAGACCCTGACTTAATCTCAAACTCCTTGCCCTTAACTAGGAAAGAGTGTGATAAATTGGTTCATATGTTTAAGGCATTGTCTCTGGAAATTTTTTATAGCATCCTTGAATATGATCAAGCTCACGTCGACAATTGGCCAGTTGACTATTCAATACAGAATGAGGAAATTCATCAGGCTCTGTGTAATCTTTCTATCGACTTCTGAGAATTGGAAAACGATCTTTTCAACATAAAAATCCAGAATGAGATAAACATCGCCCTAATGAGAAGCTACATTGAAGAATGTCTCGAAAGAGAATTGAAGCAGGCCACCAATGAAAGGCAACATGCAGTTGCTAGGATTCCACCAGTCGTCGACGACATCAATGAAACGACAGCCGCAAGAAAACAGCCAAAGGTTTCATATGTAAGTTTACTGATCGCATCCTTCTTTGTTTATCAACCCAATTATTCCACTTTTTTAAATCAAAATGTGTAGGCAAACACTTATACCTTTCAATTTATTTTTTTTGCAGGTATTGCACTCTATCTTATTTCTACAATCACGTTTCTTGTACATATTTCTCTAATGGTCCGTGGGAGACCCAATCTCAGTCTACATGACAAACCCATTGAAATTTCCATTAATATGTAACAGATTTTATTTTATTTTTATTTCAAAATTTCCAGTAGTATGTAACAAACTTTTATTTTTTGACATATTTCAAATAAAACTATTTTCTTGTCTCCTTTTAAATTTATATCTTCATACATTTTTTATCTTTCACCTGTCTATCTGACAAATGCATTTAAATTTCCAATTTTTTTCTTCCACTATGAACAAATTTGTATTTTGTTAAATACACTTTCAAAAAATAAATGGTGCTCTACATGCCAAGCATCATTTACTACATGGATAAATTTCCAAATTTTTTCTTCCACTATGAACAAATTGTATTTTTTTATATACTTTCAAAAAACAAATGGTTCTCTACATGCCAAGCATTATTTACTGCATGGATACCACCTGTGCTTCATGTTGCTTGCCACATCTTCGCTGCAGTTTCCTATCTCTCTACGGGGTCACGCCTTATCGATAACGAAATTTTATGCCCCATGTTCCGTGATATACATGTTGAACACAAAATTTATGTTATATACATTTTGAACTGAACACTTCTGTCATTTACAATTCGACCCCATTTTCCACAATTTACCTTGCTCCGGGGGTCGCGCCTTAGCGCTAACGAAATTTTATGCCCCATGTTCTGTGATATACATGTTGCACAAAACATTTTCGTGATATACATTTTTCAAAAACACTTCCGTCATTTACAATTCGACCCCATTTTCCACAATTTACTTTGTAACCTTGTTAGCAGGGACTACACTGCCACACAACCTTGTTTTATATAGAGATGTACACGCTATACTTTTTAATTAGGTATTAGTGATATTAAATAAAACATAGTGTTATTGAGAGACTTTATAGTTTATAGTTTAATATGGGGAGATGTTTTCACATACATAACATTAAATAATAATAATAAAATACTTACACTAAAAATATACAAATCCTTTTTACAATAAAATCTTATCTATTAAATCTATTGAGGTAAAGATTTTTTCCTCAAGATATTTAATCTCTCTTTACACTTATAAATTTGTGATTAAGATGGATCTTTATACATTTCATTTTTTTTATTTGTTTTAGAAATGCTTGAAGTATACAATATTAAAAAATTGAAATTAATAAAAATGAAAAATGAAAGGTAATTGATAGTAAAAAATAAAGAAAATAAAAATTGAGATTTTATAGTAAAATAAATCATCATAAATTTATTTATATTTATTTATTTTTTATTAAATTTGAAATTAAGATAAATTTATATACCTATGTTTATTGATTTTATGTTTTTTATATACTGTTAGTTAATGTGGAATTTAGTACTTCAATTGTTTTTAATATAGTAAAACTAAAGAAAATGCTATGATTCCTAGTGACTAGAATTTCTACATTAAAAATATTTATAATACCCATAATATGATGGATAAAATTTCAAAAGTTTTTATAGAAGACGATGTTTTTCTATAGAAAACATAAAGTGGACATCTAAGAATACCAAACTCAAATATTAAAAATTGGAAAGCCTATTATGATTCAAGTAAAAAAGCTCTTCAATTTAGTAGTCAAAGAGGGTTTCCCTAAACCTTGGAGTCAAAGCCTCATTGTACCTATTTTTAAAAGTGAAGATAAAAACAATCCCTGTAATTACAGGACCATTATGATTAGCCCCATTTTAGCGAAGCTATATGGAAGTATTTTGAAAAAGAAGATAAGCATATGGATAGAAAGCCATGGAAAATAGATAAATTTCATGCTAGTTTTAGAGGTTATCATTCAAGTGTCAACCACCTTATTATGCTTAGGATCATTATAGAGGAGTGTCGCAACAATAAAACCAATCTCCTTTGTTGTTTCATTAACTTTGAGAAAATTTTTGATAGTGTGCCTAGGACCAGCCTTTGGAATAGGTTAAAAGAGATAAAATTTCCCTCGAGGATGAGATTTGTTGCAGTAAGGTTGTATTAGAACATTATTTCTAAGTTTAGGAGCATTGAGTGTTGGTGAGAAGAAATTAACTGCAATATAGGAGTAAAGCAAGGTTGTCCCCTATCCCCTACATTTTTTGGCATTTACATTGACAAATTAGAAGATTGTTTAGAAGCCACAAGTTGTGTTGGACCAACTCTTGCTAGTATAATAATCGTCCTTCTTATGTATGCCGATGATATTGTTCCCATGGAAATAAATCCCTATGACCTTAGTAAGCAACTCAAAATCCTCAAGGACTTATGTTGTAATACAGGTATGACTGTGAACATTGACAAAACAAAGGTTATGATAATTGAATCCAACAATAACACCTACGATACTTTTGTGTATGACAACAATATAGTAGAGGAAGTGTCTTTGTACAATTATCTTGGAATTGATATTCATCACAAGCTCAAATTGAACTATAACATTGTAAATTAATAGATCTTTTGCTATGTGATAAAAAAAAGCTCATTTTGAGACTCTTGTCACCCATGTTATTTAATATGGATGTGAAGTTTGGGCATGTGGAGAAGGATAGAACATATCCAAAAGTATTTTATAAATCATAATTTATCAAATTTAAAGGCAATACACCTTATCCTATCCTCCTCATACAAGCTAGTCTTTGCCCCATTGAGAGCAAAGATATGATTAGGTAGTCAATGTATACGAACAAGATAAACAACATGGATGATAAGAGATGTAGAATACACATGATATTAAAAACACTGTACAAGCTAAATTTTAGGAGAATCTATGGTGTCATAAATAATTAGAGGATAACATAAAATTAAGATATTATAAGGAGGTGGTTAACTCTATTCTTGAAGATCAAAAGTATCTATCATGTTTTGACTAGGGTAAAGAAGAGAATCAATATTGTTAAAATAAGAACTAATTCAATCCCCAAAACACCATGGCACAAAAGAATCTCTCACATCTGTGACACCAAAAGGGTTGAAAATGAAAAACACTTTCTCCTAGAGTACCCAACATATACCCAAATTAGATCTCAATTTCAAAATATTTGCCACAATATCCACCACCCTAACCTTCTAAGTCACCAAAACTTTAGTGATCTTGAAACTTACTCTTCTCTTAAAGCTTTTGAAGCATCTAAATAACATTTTAAGGAAATCGAAAATAATCTCTTACTTTTCTTCTTTTCTTCAAGTCAGATAGACATATTTTGGTCTCACTAGAGGTTAACCATCATCATCATCATTATGAAAAAGAGAAAAAATATTATATTTTTCCTATATCTTCAAATATTTTAAATACTTATACGATAAAGAAAATTAAAAGTTTCAAAATTTGTCGTACCACCGTAAGATTGCTGTTGAATTTAGGTTTGAGAGAAGAGATTATTTTTACAAAATCTTCTGTTGAAGTGATAGTTTACCTACTGAGAAGTACTCTCACAAATTCTGACGAAAACACTGGACCCATAAGTTTTCTAACTGAACCACAGGTACCTGTCACAAATTCTACCAAAAATTAAAGTTCTGGGTCTCTAATCAGGACCCTACACAAGATTTTTGGACATAAAGATGTCAATAGTAAAATTTATTAATCTATTAATAGTGCTGAAAGGTTGCCGTATTTGAATAAGTGGCTGGTTGACCCACAGTAAAGTGAGAAGAAGCTACAGCTTTCTGGAGATGGCGTATCTTTGACTGTATTATTATTCATCGCATGTTCAAATAATAAAGATATCCGCTTCAACGAAAACCTCAGAAACTTTTCCTCGCCTTCCCACGAAGCTTCGCGTGATTCCGAAGAAGAAGAGTAGCGAAGTCTTTATTTTTCAATCAGAGGTGTAGATTTCATCGCAACCACTTCGAAAATTCAATGGTTAAAGTCGTTGCTGCCGCCATGGATTTCCTTGGTATTTTGAGCGAGAAGGAGAAGTCTGAGTTAACGAAGAATGGATCCAACTCTGAGGGGATCCAAAAGGACCAAACCGAGATGAATGCAGTTGTTACTGCAAGCACTGATAAGGCCCAGTGGAACAATAACAATGCTATGAGGTCTGATGGTTCGTTCAAAAACCGTTTTTGTGAGAAGGGGAGCTTCACTTCCCAATTAAGAGATGGGTTGGCGTTTGAAGAGCATTGCGACGAGGAAAAGAGTTTCCCTTCTTGGATTAGGACTGTTAATGGAGTTGCTAAGCGCTCAGTTGCAGACTGCATTCCTCGGCCACTGGATCTCTCGGTTATTGGAAGCTCTTCTAATTTGATTAATTTATTCCCCGACCAGTCCGGTTTTGGATCCCCAATAGCAGTCAAGGGGGGATTCGACCACAGGACGTCGGATAATGACGGGGATGGTTGTTCTGGGTTTGTAACGAGTTTTAGGTATGGATTGCAAAGGGTGGAATAGTTAGCCCTGTGTTTATTTTCACCTAATTCTTGTGCTAGTGATTTTGATTTTAATGGTAATTTCGTTTATTTTTTAATCCAGGCCCACTGCGTCCATGATTTCGGGCAAGCAATCTGGTGCTCAATTGACCATTTTCTACGGTGGAACGGTGAACGTTTATGACGATATTCCTGCAGATAAGGTATGGGAATGGGATTATAACGGTTATGGGGTAGAGAAGGACTGAAAATATTGTCAGGACCTAGTTTTAGAATATAATGGCATTTGATTGCTGATACAGGCTCAAGCCATAATGTTAATTGCCGACAGTGGAAATCACTCCAGTTATCCACAGACTGAGCTCCAGAAGGACTGTAGATCGCAGATCACTGAGGTCAAAATATCTCCTCTTCCTCTCGTGAAGTTACAGGAGGGTTCACGGATCCACCACCAACCTGCTAGTTGCAAGATGTACACAGGTACGACTAAGTCCATCAGTGATTTAAAACAATTCAATTCAACGAAGTATACCCATCCCATACAACATTTAATACTACTCAGCAGAATAGTTATGGATTATACAAATATTTTTTTTTTTTGAAGTTAGTGAAAAATTCAATTAACGGGCACAGCCACTAACTCGCGGCTGAGAACGCCGAAAGGTATCGGTTGAGAATGCTTGCCATAAAACTTCTGTGGTAATTCGTAATTCGTCTGTGGTAATATGAAACGTTTGGCTGTACCGTTTAATTCTACTTAATTATTTAAACGTGGCAATTACATATCCTTACAGTAATTTTTTAATGTGATTAGGTAAATGTTAAAAAGTAAACATGTTAACGGATGCTTTGATAAATGCA
>JZKD02S1673881.1:629694-644235 GCA_000966675.3 Picea glauca
AGCAATAATGTTAATTATACATCTTCAACACATATATAGTCCACATAGATATTGCTTTTGCACCTTTGCACAAGTATATTCCCACAGGTTGGTTGGTGTAAAAACTAATTTTCTATTAATTGCAATGTGAATTTCTAAGTTTGTAGCATAGATACTGGTTTTTATTTTAAGTGACAATGTTTGTTATAAAAAAATAGGTATATAAACTAAAAAAAATGTTTCTATGCAAAGTCCCTCCACGTCGGCAGAGGCTCTAATATGAATCCATGTGTGGATAATTCATATGTAGCATGCTAGAATTGCTGAAAGCAATGCATATCCCCTCCATGTTCACATAGGATTATCGTTCGCACAACCAAGATTTAGTCTTGTTAGATTCATAATGAAGAAAAATGCAGAAACATAATCCCCTCTAATATGAAAATGCAGAAACAATATGGAAATAACTGAAGCAATCAAAAAACCATGATGAACATAGATAAATAGAATATTGGCAGAAAAGGCATATTCTATAATCATTAATGAGAAAATAATCATGTACATAGACGTACATATAAAATACAAAAATACCATAACACCATAACTATCATGTAACTATATAAAAGTTAAGTAAACTAACGAACTATGATTAGAGTTTTTAACATCCCCCCTTAATCATAAGTTCATTCTTGCCTAAAAAACTGCCACTGCTTGACAACTAGTAATGTGTCAAGAAAATATTCAAAGGGCTTAAGATCCTCTATGAACTCTGGAAAAAACCATAAGTTGATGTCTTCTACTAAATTGGTGGTTTAAGGGTGACCAAAAACTCATTTGGTGGTTTCGGGATGACCACAAACCAATATGGTGGTTTTGGGATGACCACAAACCGAATGTCTAGCAGAAGATGATGTCTTCTACTAAATGAAAAGGTTTCAAGTTGACCATAAACTTCTTAGAATATGAAAGATGTGTGCTCGTTTTACCATTGGCAATACCCTTGTCACCCAACCATAGGCCGAAGCCACCCTCCAAGCACCTTAACCTTGAAAGAGAATCACTCCGGAAGCAAACCCTATGCTAGATAGCCAAACAAAGGGTAGCGCATCACAAAGAACTGATCAGATAGTCCAAACCCTAGCCAAGAGATAGTCCAAGCCAAAACATATATGCTAGCTACAACAGCTGTACTGACATCTCTCCTCAAACCTGCGCACAAGACTAGGCACTGCAGTGCACACAAGTTGCTGCTCTACAATTCTAAGACTATTACAAATGAGAGACTGACGCCTTGTATTTATAGTATTCTTGGCTAACTGCCTCGGCCGATTTCTTATTCTGTGTATTTGTCTGTTCAGTATATTATTATTTCTTCTGGCCAACTTCTTCTCTTGGAGGTTAATAACCTAATATAAATTGTCTTCTTGAGTCGACAAGTCTTCTAGGGTTATTAGCCAACTCATTAGGGTTTCTTCTTGCTTCCCAAAGTATTCTATCATTGTCAGGTTTACACATGGAGTTAAATACCTCCCGCAACTACCATAATATCAACACTCCCTCCTAGCTAGAGAGGTATTGCAAGTAATGGTCTTGAGCACAAAACATACCATTCACCTGGTAGCATCAACATAGTCATATAGACTAGATCATGACTAGATCATGAGCACCATCATCATCATCAAATGCATCATCTCTCAAAACCATACTCTATCTGAGTAATCAGACATGATGCTCACTCCACAGAGTGATACAAGAACTATTCTTCTAATCTAGAAGAGTAAATGTTCTAAACCATTTTCTGTCTGGAAAATCTATGTTCATCATTCATCTGGCTGATAATTATTTCCAATAAACTGCTTGATAGTCCTCAAGGAAATCAGAACAAAATAGAACACAATTGTGTCTATCCATAGTAGTACATAACTACAATCCAGTGGTACACTACCACACCAAGTAGAAAACAAGCACTTGATCAGTAATGTATAGTCACGAATAGTGGAACACATCCACCATAGTAGTATACATCTACTGTCATACAATATTTTCATAACAATCATCTGATATCAACCTGCACACAAACAATGTTATGATATAAACTGAATTATCTGGGCCAATCTTTCACTCACTTCTGTGAGATATGAAAGAATATATGCCCTCAGAGTATAACAATGAGATATCTGGACTATTCTTCTCAAGCAAGGAAGAATAACTACCCTGTCTTATGAACCTGGACCATTCCCCACCCTGGGCCATTCTTCCTACACTAATCAAAGTGCACCCTGGAGAGAATGTATAAACCCTAAGGAATGCATGTCCCTGATTGATGAGCCTGGACCATTCCCCACCCCGGGCCATTCCTCCTACACTAATCAAAGTGCACCCTGGAGAGAATGTGTAAACCCTAAGGAATGACTGTCCAGACCAGTTCCTCTGTTAACCACAAGAGGAAAAGACTATCCTGTATCAACCTCCAAAACGAACCATTCCTCATGTTAACCACAATGAGAAATCGTTGTCCGACGAGGCGGGCCAGTCTTCTTGAGTAACCCTCAAGAATAGAGACTGCCCTAGACCACTCCCCATTGTAACCACAATGGGGAGTCAGTGTCTATGATACATTAGCAATCTAGACCATTTCCCATGTTAACCACAATGGGAAATCATTGTCCATCAGAAATATTAATCCACTTTCCGAACAGGAAAGAATCTGTCCAAGTTGGACTATTTTTCAATGAATGTCTTCAATAATATTTTTAGTGCTCCCTCCCAACCTGGGAGTCATATCTTCCTTTTTCAATAAGGAAGTCGTCTCCTCGAGCTCCAATTTGAGTATGCAAACTCTTTCATCTTTTACCAAAATGTCTGCTCATCTACTCATTTGTGGAGATATGTATTGGAGAACCACTTTCTCCTTTCTGGACTTCATCACGAATAATGTAATGCTTAATTTCAAATGTACTTTAGTCTGAAACATTGATTTTATGTGAAGGCTTCATGTAGCTCTGAACAATAGAGTATATCATTGTTGGAAAACTGGAACATATCCATATGGCACTTCTTCTGTCATCATGAGATATGATCTACTGAGTAATCATCTTGATGTTATAGGAAATCTTCACCACGCTTCTGTTGTGCACTGGAGGTTCTCCACCAAGTTATCTTCTTATATCTGCATACAAGAGTCTCTTTCTAGTATGCCTCAAAGTCTTGAGATTGCTTCTTCATATGCTCTTTATTCAATTTATATAGAGAATATTCTTTGCATTCATCTGATGTAGAACTCCAACTTATGGATGTTACAGATGATATAATGACTCATGTAGAGATATGTCTAGCTTACTGGAACAAGTAATCATCATAGTCTTCTCCCTCCATCTGGGAGAACCTCTAGTTTTGGATCTCACAATGCTTTTATTCATAAGTCTTCCATATATTGTTGTTCGTCACGACTTTCAATTCCTCTACTTGATTGCTTTTATTGAGGTTATATCAGGCTGAAAATCTTGTGATTCTTGATACAATGACTGGTTGTTCTAGATTCTCTTTCTTTCTTGGAATCTTCATGTTCTTTCTCATTTTTAGCTCTTAAATCCATGGAGTAGATTCCATTCCCTAAAGATTCCATTTCTTTCTTTCATCATAGGATCACGGATGTGGATGGACAACCAGGGATACTTAGAGGCTTTTCTTCAAAGAAGTCTTCTTCTGCGGTTGAACTGAACACATACTGTCTTTCATGGCTGCTATCATGGATATATACTTCATCATCTTCAATGGATCATAGGATGAGCTCCCTCCTAATCCTTGATTCATGTATGAGTGCATATAATCGGTTCCCTTTGTCTAATAGAGTCCATGCTTCCGTCTGCATCCTTATTGTCTTCTGCAATATATAATTGGCTCTCTCTATCTAACAGAGTCCACGCTTCCGTCTTGTTGTCTTCTACAAAAACGTTATAAGTCTTTTTCCAATTTCCTCTTGATTGTTGACTTCTTTCTATCTTTGCTTCTTCTAAGTCTCTTCATGATTGATTCAACTTATCTTGCAATAGATTCCATGTGATTTGTATTTCATCCTTTCATGTGTAATATCTAATGATATCCATTCTTATCTTGTTGTTCTTCCATAGGTATAGTTCTTATTGGAACACATTATCTTCCAAGAGATAGATATACAACATATGTACAGAGACGATGCAAACAATATATGTACAAGAAATAAGAAGAGTTTTGTTACCTTTAGAAGAAGAAGTCCCTTCCATCCTGCTTAGTCTTCTTTGTAGGTTCCTTTTCTTCGGCAATTTATGCTTCATGTTTCTCGTTCCTTTTCTTTAGCTCGGGACAATGATTCTTGTAGTGACCATACTTTCGAAAGTTGAAGCATTGTACTTCTGAAATGTCTTTCTCTTGATTTGGCTTCCTCCTTGAACCAAACTTCCTTTTGTTCCTGAAGTTCTTGAATCTTACTATGAAGGCTTGATCATCGTACTTCTTTTGGGGTTTCTCTTTTGCACTGATTCTTGATTCTTCTTGAGCACAACAAGTCCAAAGTTATTAAAATGTCGGATACTCCTTTCTTGTGTTCATGCTTTCGGAAAATGCATCCCACATCTTGGGAAGACCATTGAGTACTATCTTTACCAACTCCTTCTCTGAGATGATCTCTTCAATAGCTTGTAGTTGATCTCTTAACTGAGAAATTCTCACAAAGTATGATGTTATGTTGTCATCATCATTCATCTTCATGTCACAGAGCTCATTCTTTAGAATCATTACTTGTCCAATGTTTCTGATTGAGAAGAGGTTTGTTAGGGCATCGTACATATTCTTTGATGAGTCAAGATGGGAGATGTAGGGTATCAAGTGGTCTTTTATGGATTCCACTATGATATGCATAGCATTAATGTCATCGTCTTTGAACTTCTCCATAGTTGCAACATCCTACGGTTCCCTCTCTTTCCCTTCTTCAAACTTTGGTTTCACGATCTTTGCTTTCACGATATCCAACACTTTATTCTTGGAAAGGATGAGGTCAATCCTTGTCTTCCACGCTCTGAATTTAGAGGCTCCATCTAACTTGTTCTCTGACTTCATAGAATAAATCACGAATGCTTTGATTTGGTCAAACCCTAGATTTGACCACAAACCCAAACTTCACATATTGGCTTGCTGAGAGTATCAGGAGATGTGCTAGGCTAGAGCGCACTGATATATCCAAAGATTAGGTCAATCCATTCACTTAAGGTGCCTCAACAAGAGGATTAGGGTTTTTGCAACTTCTCCTGCTGGTAACCTTAGCGACAGTGTCTTGGAAGATGCTTCTGTTAGTAACCCTAGCGACAGTTCCTCAGCAAGCTCAATATCCTAGCAGCTATGTTTCCTTCCAGTGTTTAGACTGAATGAAGGAGGTGTGGGCCCATGACCTATTAGAATATGAAATATGTGTGCTCGTTTTACCTTTGACAATACCCTTGTCACCCAACCATAGGCCGAAGCCACCCTCCGAGCACCTTAACCTTGATAGAGAATCACTCCAGAAGCAAACCCTAGGCTAGATAGCCAAACAAAGGGTAGCGCACCTTTCCCCAAGGATAGCACACCCTTCCCCATGGATGTTACGATGTGTGGGAAATAATGTAAAGTGTGTACAATGTAGGTTTTGCGGAAATAAAATAGGCTAGAGTTTCCCCGATGACAAATGTTCCATGTTCACAATGTTGAAAATGATAATAATATATGACAAGTTGTTTCTTGGTATACCTTCCTATTTCACCAAATCACATACAAGACCATCTACATATAGAAGAAGGGATGGAGAGTCCAAAACCAAAGGAATTCTGAAAATTTGAACTTAAAACAATTAAATATATATCTGAAAATTATTATCAAGGTTAAAATTAAAATGAAACTTGACAATAAAGTAGCTTGGTTAAGTAAACATAGATAAGGGAAGAAATTCGTAAGATAGGACCTGGCACTATGTTATTCAGGTCTTACGATATGATACAAAATTTGCTAATCATCGCATAAATGCCAAAATATGATTTCGTGGAATGGAAGTCCATTGATATGTATGCACATAACATGATATTTCATTGAAAAATGATAAAGACTTTGAACTTAAAACAATCAATTCCAGAACCATAAATCCTGATCATGTTCAGAACTAAAACAATACTTGACAATGAACCATGTTTGTTAATAAAGCACATATGAGTTAAAAATATTGAGAATACCATAATATATATATATATATATATAAAGTTAAATGTTCATTGAATTGTTTTTTTTTAACAAGAAAGTGGACTTTATATTAATGTAGCAGTGGTATGACCACTGTGAAAACATCTACATAATTCAGACATGCATCTTGTGTATGAATTCCAAAATTACATATATAGGTTCCATAATATAAAGCCCATAAATTCCCATTCCGTCTTAGCTTCCAAAACTTGGCTACTATGGAGTTAGAAACCTGCATACAGTATATCTGCCAAATAACCAAAAATGGGCTAGATCCATTAGTGGAGAGGAGCATAATTACACTTGTTGTTCCGGGTTTGAGGGTCCTTCGTTCAGTGGAGCCTTCACCCTTGCTTCATTCTAGAGGTTCGTCCTGGCGGCTTGAAGCTCCAACTTTTCCACCCTGGATTCCAATTCCATGATTCTTCTATTGACCTGTTGCATCGTGTGTGTGAGGGCCTCTACAAATTCCTCTCTGATTTGAATTAGATCTTCCTCAAGAATCTCGAAACTTCTTCCACCTTCCCCATCTAGCTGGGAGAAGAAATCCTCTATGCGCGCTGAGATTTTTCTTTAGGTCACGGATTTCCTATTCCAATGAGGGAGGGGGATTGGGAAGAGCAACAAACTCGGTGCTGGAGGCCATTGGGTGGGATGGGGAAAATAAATTACAGAGTTTGAGGGGCAAGGGACCAAGCATAAAGAATTGATCAAGACAAACATTCACCCAAGGGAGAGGAGGCTGAGTTGTAGGCTTCTACCGCCCTTGATTTATCTGCAGCACGAGCGTGCGACGCCATGATTTGGAGGGACCTTGCTCGAGAACCTTGCATGAGGGAGATGGTCTCAGTATAGATCTGCATGAGGGGAATGAAGGAAGGCTCATACAAGGATTAGTGGAGTGACGTGAACTAGAGGGAGAAGTACCATCGCATGGGGGAAGCGTCGAATCGGTGTGACGGAGAGGTGCTTCCACGGATCGGGATGCGGGGAGGAGAATCATCTAGATGCCACCTATCTCGAGGTCTCCAACTAACCTCCCACCACAGACCGCTAAGGAAAAGGGGTGAAGGACATGGTCCCATTGAAAGAGAGTTGACCCTTGCTCAAGGGGGTGGCAGTTTTAGCTGCTTGATCCGCTTCTCCATTTAATTGCCGGAGCACATGGAAAAAATCAATCTTTCTGAAGGATTTAGAGAGTCGTTGGATTTTCTTGAGGAGTTGCCGAAGTTTCATTTGGTTTGGTAATGATTTGGTGACCATGACTTAGATTAGGATCTGATAATATCCTATCACTATGATTTCATTGATGCCTAGCTCCCAGGCTTGGGTGAGTCCTTGCGAGAGACTTAAAGATTCTTCCATGTTATTGATTTCTCCCCCTAATCCCCAGGAATAGACCAATTCTCGGATTTCATTGGGGTCATAGAGAAACCCTCCCCCTCCTGTCGCCCCTGGATTTCCTTTTGAAGCTCCATCAAATAAAAGGATGTGATTGTGATAAGCGCACCTCCATTCTTTGAACTCGTATTTCTCCTTACACAATTCCTAGGATTCGTAGAGATGCTTGGGGAAGGGGGGGGTAGGTTTAGATTTGGAGCGAGACTAAGAATCCAGGCTTCTTCAGAAGGGGAGAGAGGATGATTATTGGATTTTAACCAAAGGAAGGAGAGGTAGTCTCCCAACAGATCTTTGGATTTGACAGAAACATGGGTAGGGGTGGAGGACTGATTTATGAAAAATCGAGTGTTTCTTTTGAGCCAAAGTTTCCATAGAATAAATTTAGGGAGGGTCAGCCAACAACACTTAAGATGATCTTTGGACTTGAGTGGAAAGGGACATAAGGAGGTCCAGTTACTTAGCAGAGAATGGATATTTGGAGGGGTTTGGACAGTCGGGGCCCACCCTGACAAGACTGAGCTCCAAAATTCTTTTGCGAAAGGACAGTTAAGGAGAAAATGGTCAGCTACTTTTTCATGGGAGCAATAGAGAGGGAATCTCGAGGGACCTTCCCATCCTTTCCTCCTAATATTATAACCCGTTAGGATACTATTATGTGCTAAGGTCCAAATGAAGAAGTCCACTTTAGGAAGACTTTTGACTTGCCAGATTTCTTTCCAAAGTACTGAATTTCCTGGAGCCTGGGGCGCAACAGAGAGGATTTTGTAGCCTGCTACTACTGAATAGTCCCCTGACCGGCATCCTCAGCCTCGTTGGTCCATTATTATTTTGGAGATTGGGTATTTCCCTTGAATCAAAGAAATCATAAGCTCTTTTTCGCAATGTAGTTGGGGGAGGCAATCAGGGAAGACCCAACTCACCCAGTCTTTGGATCTATCGCTTTGTCAATGGGAAATATCCTAAAAGGTACTAATATTTTGAGCTTTTAGGGAGGCTTTAAGGAGAGTTGTGCCTAGTATAGTATCGATCGGGGGGTCCCCCATTATGGAGTCTTAATAGATTCAGATTTTATTCCCATTTCCTCGAATCCAAGTAAGAGAAGGAGCAAAGAAATTGTGCGCTTTTGAGTAGACAAAGAAGACCAGAGAGCCATGAGTGGTTTTAGGTGGTGCATCTAGACATCTAAGCCTCGAGCCAGTAAAATATTTCTTCCAGATAGTTGTTTTGCACCAATAGCGCCTCCTTGTCACTACATTCCAAATATGTTTAGGTCCTAGGACCAAATTGTGGATGTGCAGATCATGAAGTTGAAGACCACCTTCAGGGATCAACCAAGAAATTTTCCCCCAGCTGACCAATGTGAGTTTGTTGTCATTTATTTTTCCTCCTTTCCATAGAAAGGGACTCAACAAGGCTTCAATTTAGTGATAATGCCTCTTGGAGCCAACAAAATTTAACATTGATATATAGGGATGCTTGATAGGACAGATTTAATAAGCACTAGCTTACCTGATGGATTTAACCAGCTTGAACCCCAAGCACTTATTCTATCTTTGACTTTGTTGACTAGGGTTGCACAACAAGAGGATTTGGTAGAGGCTTTAAAAATGGGGAATCCTAAGTACTTGAAGGAATCCCATTGAGTGTTTCCCATTATTCCCAGTATTCGGGTGATGTCATTCATCTCCCTCGGGGTAAAATTCCAGCCATAGATTTGACTCTTCCTATAGTTGATTTTGTTGCGTGAGATGGCTTGGTATTTGTCTAGCTCAGATTTGAATTTTCTGGCCAAGTGATTTATTGCGCTTCCAAGGAGGATGGTGTCATCGATGAACTAAGCGTGATTGATATCTCTGACTCGTCTGGCTATGCGCAGTCCCATTAGCTCTTGGAGATGTTGACTCTGGTCCAGTTGGAAGCTCAACATCGATGCCTAAATGGCATAGAGTAGTGGGGAGAGGGGACAACCTTGCCGTAGACCTCGAGAGGCTTGGAAGAAGCCATCTGCTCAGTCGTTGACTAGAGGTTCTATCCAAGGTCTTCCAATGCAAGCTTGTGTCCACTTGACAAACGAGTGGTCAAACCCAAGCCACTGCATTACATGAAATAGAAAGATATGTCTTACACTGTCAAAGGCATTTGCAAGATCCAGTTTCATTATCATACCTTTTTATTTCTGAATTTGGCTTGAGTGAATGGCCTCTTGGACAAGGATTATGTTTTCACTGATGTTTATCCCCTTGATTTTTCAGAATGATTGCAGGCATAATGTTTTTGAGCCGGTTGTCCATGATTTTAGTGATAATTTTGTAGCCAATGTTGCAGAGGGAGATTGGTCTAAATCGATCGAAGGAAGTGGATCCTTTTTCCTTTGGGATGAGGGCTAGGAAAGCAAAGTTGGTGCTTCCTCCAATCTTGCTGCAGGATTGTGATTTTTAAATCATTCTGTGGAGGTCTTTCTTAATAATTTTCCAGTTGACTTTGATGAACCGGGCCGTAAATCCATCTGGACCAGGGGCTTTGTCAGGCTCCATATTGGCTATAACTTTCTTGATTTCCTTTTTAGATATCGACGCTGTGAGAACTGAGTTGTCTTCCATGGAGACCCTTTTGGGAATCAAGTTTAGGACATCACAGGTGGAAGATTCTGGGGAAGGGGTCTCTTATGTATAGATATCTCTTAAGTGTATATGGGAAACTTGCTTAATGTCTTCAAAGTTGGAGAGGGTTTGTTCTTGGGTGCATATTTCTTTGATAGAGTTGAACTGCTTTCGTCCTTCCTCCTATTTGTGGAAGAAGCTTGTGTTTTTATCCCCTGCTTGGAGCCAAAGACTTCTATATTTATGCCGCCAATAATCCTCCTCGTTATGGCAAGCCCGATGGAGACTCCTGTGCATATAGTGTTCTTTTTCCAATGAGAAGGGGTCTACGGGGAGGAGATCTGCCTGGATTTGATGTTGTTCTAGGGCATGTTGCACTTCCATCCGCTAATGGAGGGGGTTTTTGAGAGATTTGGATTAGGATTTAAGATTCACTTTAAGTTTTCTTAGATCCTCTTCCCAAATGAAGAAGGGAGAGCACGTGATTGCGTCCTTCCAGACTAAGGAGACAATATCTAGAAACCCTTCATGCTGAATCCAAGAGGGGATAAATTGGAAAGGGATGGGGCAAAGTTTGAGGTCTTGCGAGATTGATAATAGGATAGTTTTGTGGTCCAAGGCATTAAAAGGAAGAATAAAGGGATCAATATTAAGTCCAAGAAGAAGGAGGGAGTGTTGAGCTAGAAATCTATCGAGTTGAGATGCGATATGTCTCGAGCCTATTATTCTGTTGGACCAAGTGAACAGTCCTTTGGGAGGCTTAATATCTTCTAGGTCCCAATCCAATATTAGGTCATCAACAGTTTCCCGGAGGGGGTCTCTGAGAGCCCCCCCCCTTTTTTTTCCTAGGCATTTAGGTGACATTCAAGTCCCCCGCTAGAATTATATTCTCAGGTCAGTGTAGCTGTAGGTAATCTTGAATAGACTTCCAACAATATCTTTTTTTTGCAAGAAGAACTGAGACATAAATGTTGAAGAGACTTACCTGAAGGCCTGTGTCTTTATGGCGAAGATTTGTGAAAATCCAATGTGGACAGGTGAGGGAGTGGATTAGTTCGAGCTTGTTGGGATTCCATAGAGTGGCTAGGCCACCTGAGGCACCTTAGGAGCTTACAGTTATTCCTTCGCCTGAATTTCAGAATGAATTTCTGGTCTGGAAGAATTGTTGTTATTCCAACTTGGTCTCTTGGACTAAGAGGACATTTGGGATGGCTACGCGCATTAATACTCCATTTCTTTAGCTTTCTATTTTTTCCCAAGACCCCTACAGTTCCAGGAGATGACCTTCATTACTTACCTTTGCTGGTGGTGGTCATTCCTTTATGGAATTGCCCTTGTTGCCTTGTTGTTCTTGGGTTGATCATCCCGTCCAGGGTTGATTGTCCTCTCTGCAGCTTGTCTTTGTAAGTTTCTTCTTCTCTGTGTTCTTTTGCTTATTTTATTCCTCCTTTTGAAGTTTTCTTAGTTCTTTATATTGGATCTATTTCCCCTTCCCCTTCTTTCGACAGTTCTTCCTATGATCCTTGGTCTTTCTAGACTACTTTTTGGGAGAGGACCACGTTGAATGTTGGGGTAGGATCTGCTCTTTCATTTTCTGGGGAGAGCGGGGTGATGGGTGGAATAGTTTCAAGCATTATTCCCTCAATTTCTGGTTCTTCCAGGGTGGGGAATCTGTTACTAGGTTCAAGTTTCTTTTTTGTTTTTACAAAGCTTCCTTTCTGGGTGAGGGGGGGTTTGGGTTTTTCCCCTCTCAACGCGGGCCAGATTTAGGGCTTGCCTTATGTCTTTTGGGTTGTTGCCATCCATTTTCTGGGTGTTTTTCTTGCTGGGATTGAGGAATCTTTGGGAAGTTCTTCTGGAAATGCCCATACTCATGGCAATGTCTACATTTGAATGGAAATTATTCGTAGTCTAGCTTCTGGAAGTGATGCCAGTCACCTACAGTAAATTTTATTGCTTACGGTAGACCAGCTTCTAAGTCAACTTCAACACAAATACGGGCATAAGAATATTGATCATTGGGGTTTTCTTTGTCAATGTACTTGCCTATCCCGTTGCCAATGGTCTACAACGAGGAGGTAGACCAACAGTGGATTAGGATATTAGGGAGCTTGACCCACACCAGAATCACCTTAGGTACATCCAGAGTGGGGTCGAAGTCAAGGGATCAACGATTTAGATACAGACCTTGGGGCCCCATTAAGTACGACCCATTTCTGAACATCATATCGAGATCGTCTCTAGAGATGAATTCGAACAGAAAAAGCCCCCGACCAACCACATAGCAGGTAACACTGTCAATGATGAGAGGGCGCCAGTTCTTCTAGATCCATTTTTCGATAGTGCGAGGCAAGGGCCAGAGCCTGGTGAACTGTCCCACTAGGGATCGATCTACCAAAGCCACCATGATCTGCATTGGTTGATCCGAGGGTAGGGCGACTAACAAAATTTCATCCACCCTTTTGACAAATTTAGGGGGTGGATCGGGGGCAGGCTTCTTGCCTTTGACTATGAGCAAGTGATTGAAGGAAACTGCAGTAGGGAGAGGCAGCGGCTCACCGCCCCTTTCAGGGCTCATGGGGTTCGAGGCAAAAATCATACCTAGCTAGGAAAAACCAGACGGTTTTCAACCCAGTGATATCTCATAATCAAGTTGTGTTTGACATATCAATATTGACATACTTCATTGAATTGTTAGCAATGAAGTACATATCAAATAAATATATTAAGAATAAGTGAAGTGTTTGACATATATATATTGGGAAGAGATATATCTTCGACATACACATATCATCGACACAACAATATGTTCTGAGAATCCACACAATATATGCATCATACAACTAACAGATTCAAAATTCTTTTATGCATATGTTTATATTAAAAAATACTTTTGAATTCAATTTATTTCAACTAACAATGTTTATTATAAAAAAAAACTAAAAACATATGTCATAGAACATAGTAAAGGGGACTATTGAGAGCTAAATATATAGAGGAAACAATGTAACATGTATCCAAGTGAAGCTCTGAATGTAACAAAAAAAAGTGTGTGGATGTTACGATGTGCGGGAAACAATGTAAAGTGTGTGCAACTTGGGTTTTTTTTAAATCAAATAAGGTAGAGCTGCCTCGATGGAAAAGGTGCAACACCCCAATTAGGTTAATTAATGTTTGACTAAGTAATGTAAATTAAGTTATTAAGGTATTAAAATTTAACTAATTGATTAAATCATCAATTTATCCAAGTTAGTTAATTATTGAATTAGTTATATTTTGTCATTTATTTATTTATTCCTTTTGAATTAAGAAATGTAACATTTAATAAATTAAGTATTTTATTTATTGTTGGGGTTCGTATGAATTTATAACAAATGATAAGGTAGATGGGAAAAGTAATAATGGAAAGGATTTGAGAGAGAAGGATAAGAAAGAGGGGGTTGGACTTGGAGAAGGGATATTTTGATTTTGAGGAAAAAGGAGAAACCAAGGGAAGGAGAAAGGGGACAAAAATTTTGGAGAGGAGGAAGGTTGCAAATTTTTTTGTGGGTTTTTACAAGTGGATTGGTGTTGCTGGGATTTTAGGCTCAGGGGACAAGAAATCTGACTATTCGCCGGGGGGGGAGGATATTTTGTTTTCAGGCAATTTCGGGTGGTTTCAAGCAAGTTAACAAACAAAGAAATTCAAGGGACAACCTTGTTATTCAATAAGTATTTCACTAATATTATTATTTTTCTCTGAATTAAATTTATATATGTATAGAAAATATATTATGCTACTACTTATAGAATTTACAATATGTAAATATAAATTACATTTATTGTCTTGAAGAAACAAGAATTAAAACGAAACTAAATTTTATTGTTATGCAAAGAAAAAATACAACTTTACATTTATTCATAAGATATCTTAGTGTCACTTAGATTACAAACTTACTTTTAGCTATGAATCCCTGGGAAGGTAATTACATTTGGTATCCGATTTCGGTTTCAAAACTGAAACCTAGAGGCTTCACCACCCACATAAATGTGCAAATTGTTTCCTGAAACAACTCCCATCCAACCCTTTACATCATCCAAAAATCACCCTAAAGTAACCCAAAATTTGACCAGAAATGACCAGAAACCCTAAGTGAACTACTTAGAAGAACCTTGAAGGAAACATTGTGCAATAAGGAAGGAAGACCTTTCACTTACATGACATACATTTTTTGTAACTACTGTAAGAACCTTCACCTCCATGAGAGATGGGAAAAGAAAAGGAATTTTAAAAATTAGATGATAGATTTCCACAAATTAAAAAAAATTAAAAAAATAA
>JZKD02S1673881.1:644285-707575 GCA_000966675.3 Picea glauca
TTTGTATATATTGAATGAAAAAAATAACATTAATTAATAAAATTGATTTTTTTTGTTGAAATTCCATTAACCGTGCATGTATGAAAATAGCCTATATTATATTATATATGTAAATTTTAATATGTATCTCCAAACCCTACAAAACTGTTGAGGGGGGCTCTTAGATTCTAATAATCATCACTTATATGTTATGAGAATTGTTGAGAAGGCCTCTTAGATTCTAATAGTCATCACATATATGTTATTAAACATTAGAATATGTTATAATATATATAACTTAAAGATATATGTAATAGGTAGATAAAGCTAAATAAAGATATGTAAAAAGGGTAAATGCAACTAAACAAAGGATTAATTGGAAAGAGTGCAACCACTTAAACCATTCATCTATTGTATACATAACCCCAAAGATGGATCACAAACTTGGAATAGAATTATTTCCCCACATTTATCTCCCTCTTTCTTGGGATGGGATGTTTGTCTTGATGTCGGTTCCAATGTAGTTTGAATACTTGTAGTTATTAGTCTCTCTTCAATACTTGTCGTTATTCCCTGGAATACAACATTTTTTTCCATTGTCGCGTGACTTGAAACCGGAGGTAACTGATTGAAATTCTTCTTGGATTTGATCAACTGATACCCGTGGATGGAGAGATAAGAATAGAACGATGACTGCTCGTGAATGATGGTGGAGGTTCCTTGATTGTTTCTTTCACAAGGCTAATGTTAAGTGAATAGTTTCTACTGGTTAATTATTAGTGGTGATGCTACGTTTATTTCTCACGAATGCTGAAGAAAAATCCGTTGAAGATCTTCGTCGGGGGCGCTCGTAAACTAAAGGAGTATAGTTGACTTCAACCTCCATAATTCCTTAATACATACGGTCAACAAGAATAAGATGGAGATGTTGGTCGAACAATTCAATTACCAGATCCGAAGCGGGTACTTGACCAGAAATCCATGCAAGTTCGATGCAAAAAGAAATCCACGTAGCCTGAAGGAGTACAACAACAATCAAAGAATTAAATAATGTTATGCCAGATCGACTTGAAAGAAGGAACATGTAACACAAGGATTGTTCTATTATTTAACTGGAGAAGTGGAGATACAATATTTTCATAAGTTCACAAGTCCAATTGTTGCAATCAACCATTTGGCGTGCTAGTTCAATTGACTAGACAGAGAAGGGACAGAGCTGGAACCGACTTTCCTGGAGTCGACTGGAGGGTTGCGTAAATTCGACTTGCGGGTGCACTTCGACTTACATGGAATCAACTGGTGTGTTGCGTAGAGTCGATCGTTGTATAGAGGATGGTGTCGACCCAGAAAATGATGGAGAGAATCTGCAATGATGGAGAGAATTTGAGTAGTTGTCATTATAGAGTTTCCAGCTTGGTGTAACCTACTTTAGTGATGTAGACTATCTTAAATGAGCCTAACCAACGCATATGTAACTTACCTAGATGTTGGAAATATTTGTTGTCACATAAGAGAACTAAAGATCATGGCTGCAATATTTTCTAGTGAATGTTACGGTTGTGTTAGGCCTTCTTTCTATCATTTTCCACTACTTGGTTGAATCGTTCCATTATATGGTCTTCCTCGTGTTCCATTAACTCCTCCATCTTGTGATGGAGGGATTAATCATCGTTCATATGAGTTTGGAGCATGACTTGGAGGCTCAGAACCACAAATTCTAATGGCATGATCGCTTCCATCACATAGACTAATATGAAAGGAGTGTGCTTAGTGAACCTTTTGCATGTGGTTCGGTAAGCCCATAAAATGGTGGGGATATGATGATCCCAGTCATCACACTGCACATTACAAACTTTGGTAAATGTATGTTTTAAAATTTTATTGAAAAATTCAACCATACCATTAGCCTGAGGATGATATATAATTCTCTTCTAGTGATGGATTGTGAAATCGTGAGTGAGATGTTTGATGGTATCATTCAGAAAATGAGAGCCCGGGTCACTCATCGGTACCCTTGGACATCTGAATATAGCGATAATATTGTCAAAAATGAAGCAGATCACAGTCTCGACTATACAATCCTTGATTGGTGCATCTTCATCCCATGTTGTCAGATATTATGTGGCAGTGATAATGTAGTAAGCACTATTGGGATATGTTGGTAGATTGATAGGTCCAACAAATTTGATGGCCCATTTATCGAAAGGTTCATGTGTAGCCACTAAAAAGAGGGGGATCTCATCTCTTTGGTGTAACACCCCAAGGCTGAGCCCCTGCTGAATTGTAATTATGTTTATAGGATGGTGAGTCGAGTGGTTATAAGCTAAGAGACTTATGTGTTCATTAAACTGGTGAGACAGATGCTAAAACCAATAAGCCTAATTTTGTATATGTAAATACTCACATCATTAATAAAAATTACATCATTGAGTCTAGACCCTCCATGAAGAATAGTTATGGGGGAATAAGCTCCACTAGGTAGGGAGGGGGCTCAATGTCTAGGAATAGGGGCTAAGCTAGAGGGCTTACCTATAAAGGAATATTATTATTATATTATTATTTCTTAGAGGAAAAGGTTTGACATAACCATGTTGTCTTAAGTTCCTCGGGAAAGGGGATGAGTGTTAAATGGAGCTCATACAGCTCTAGGGAGACATGTGTCAACCTAGGTGCATGCAATTTTTAGGTGGGAAAGTCAGCTCGTTAGGGGTTCCCTCACCCTTCTCACGACTCTCACGACTCTGAGGATTCTCACGATTCTTAGGATTCCTTCACCATTATGTTTGCATCTTCTCGAGGTTAGTCACCCTAGAAGAGAGCCATACTCCCCACTGATGCATGGGCCATTGTAACCTGCAGATACTGGAGTTTTTGTGCATATTTCCTGTGAATCCTGACGCACCTGTATTGTGCTTGAGTCATGTTGTGTCTTAGCGGTTGGTTGTTGCTTCCAATGAAGTCCTTGACTAAGCTTGGCTTGCTTCCATATTCTGTGTCCGTACCCATTTTTGAGTTGTTACCAGCACTTGTGTGTCACCTAAATTCTATTGTTGACATCGCTTGTGTCCATTTGACATAAGAGTTGAATTGAAAAGGCAGGTTGTCAGGTCTGTGAGCAACTCTCCCTAGGTGAGAGAGTTTGTTGGAAAGTGAGTTCCCCTCGAGGGAGTCCCATAGAATCTACAGTACTCTGAGAATTCCGATCCAACCTGTTGTTGAAGCCCAAGGAAAGGGAGGTGTAGTAGTCGTTGGACTTGTAATAGTGAAGATGTACCCTCCTGGGGTGGAAGAGGCATGTGGGGAATGAGGGTTTGTGGATTGTGGGCATAAGTGGCTCCTGGGAAAAAATTCCTTCCTGTTGTTCTGTGCGACTTCCCTGTTGTCCTTGCCAAGCCTAGAAATCCCTTTCCCGGTAGAGTTTAGTCCCAGTTCGGGGGTGACCCACTGCTGGGTGTGATGAGCAGCGTAGTCTAAGTCTGGGAGGTTCGTCAAAGGTCTGCACGTAGTTAGTGGACCTCAACTAAAATATAAGTACCCATTTCTTTGTTCAATTACATGCTATGTATTTATATATGTTGTTACATATATGGTTTTGTATGTGATTACTGCATGTATGCTTTTACAGTTATTTTTTCATTAAGTTGTGTGATAGAAGAACTCCACAAGAATATGTGTATGTACAGAATGTTAATGTCTAGTCTAAAATTGCAGTAGATATATATGTAAATAAATATATATTAATATCATATGTTATCTCTATTCATTCCTGTTAAGTTTTATATGTGAATATTTCCGCAAAGTTATTTGGTGGCATGGCTTGGCTTGTTGGTTTAAGACTGAGTACAATCACAAATTGGTATCAAAGCTAGACATAAAAAAAAATAATGTTGTTTTTGTAGTGTTACACAGAAGGGGTTAGAGGTCGGGGACATTACAAATGGGTATCAGAGCCATGGTTTCAACACTGAGCCTGGATGGGCCATGTTAGTGGTTAACAAGACAAACATTTCAGAGTGAATTGTTGTATAAATAGACAAAAATTGAGGTTCATAGCATACCTGGGTGGGGAATACCTTGGCCGTGTTATGAATCTCAAGAGGTATAACAGTTTATGGAATGGTAGCAGAGAAAAGAGACTACAATAACCATGGGTTTGGAACCACAAGATTTGAAGTTGGGTCGTAAGATCTGGGTAGGGGAAAGACCAACATTTTCCAACCGTCAAATCTAGAAAGAGATGCATGAGGGTTAACCTATAATTCCTTCAGACTTCGTGAATTCAATGAATTTATGTGTTAATAAGCAAAAGAGGGGTCGAAGCCCAAAGTTCCAAAATCCTGGAGGGGATCTACACTGTAGATCCAGGCATAAGTGTTACCGTTAGATCAAGCCAAGAGAAGAAGGTAAGGTGTGTGGTGAAAAGAAGATCTTATTCGTCAGATCTACAGGCAAGTGCTTGTGAGTTGTGGATCTCACAACCATTCAGAATTCAACATTCGGGAGAAGCGGGAAGTGATAATATGAATACTTTCGAAGTCCCAAAGCTCGAAGTCTTGAATTGACATGGCATGATGATGTCACCCTGGATGACGTGGAATTCCTTAGTCATACCACGTGTCAATCAGAATGGAACTTTGACGAACCTATTAGCCCAAAAGAAATCCGACATGTGGAGCCACGTGCCAGCACCTTAATTGTTGATAGTTGTACCATGTGGACCCAGAAAGGTAAATTATATCGAAAATTTGGAGTTCGGGAGATTTGAGGAATGCTAAGGTAAAATAATCTGAAGTCCCAAAGTATCAAAGGTGACGTGGTCGTGATGACGTCACCAAGGATGACGCAAACATATGTGATGTGTGCTAAATGTTAGTGATTTAAGAACCTAAGGAGGATACTCACTTCGGGGAAAATTGGGGTCACGTGGTTTGAGAAATTCTGAAAGCCGAAGGCCGAAGTATACCTTGACCGTCGATCACAAAGTTTACGTGGCAACAAATGCGGTAGTCCGGAGACTTGGCACTTTGGAAGGATTGATAGTATTGATATTTTGGAACTCTCGAAGCTGGAGTTCTGTAGTAAATATTAGTTGTGGGATGTTGGAAATACGTGGACCAATGATCCACCTTACTTCATGAGTTCGCCAATTCATCACTCCGAGATATTTGTTGGGAAGTGCCTTGGATATCGTCGAAGCCCGGAGTTCTGAAGCTCCTATCCACCGTAGATCATAGAAAGGAATGTGGACCGTAGATCCATCGTTCTTCGTGCATTCTATACTTCGTTGTTCTATGATGTTGTGACGCGTGGAAAAAGGAAACCTCCAAAGCTCTGTAGCCAAAGTTTCAACACTCCAGACTAAGCACCTTTTGGGTTAGCACTTGGTCCCAACCATGTTCACATGAGAACCAAGGGCTAAAAAAGGGCTAGCGCCGAATGGTGAATTATTGCAAAATAAAATGAGGCTTAGAGATAGAATCGTGGGGATTCTTGATCGATGCAGACCCACCGAAAAGGGAGTCTAATATTCTTTCTGTTGAATCAGATTGTTTAAGTTGATATGGAAAATGATTAAAAATTGATAACCTGACAAAAATTCAGTGGACTGGACATTTTTGCAGAGTTAACAATTGACAGGCCGAACCGAGTTGTTGCATTGTATAGAGAATGGAGGAGGCACATGATGCTTATAGTTCGGAGGATGAAGTTAGAGGAATGTATGTCCATTTGGGAATTGAAGGAACAAACTCTAATGGGCATGGATAAGAAATAGATAAGGAAGTGAACATGATGAAAATCATTAAGAATTTGCAAAACGATGTCCAAATTCACCAGACAAATAACAAAAGGCTTATGAGAGCCAAGGAGCATCAAGGAGACTTCAATATGAAGCTGATGCAAAGTCTGGAAAGAATCAAAAATAAATTGGATAAGGAGAGTGGCTCCAGCAAATCAGAGAATCATGGGACCCCTGATGAGGAAAGAAAAGGAAGAAGTGGTAGAAGACAACACCAGCACTCCTGAAGGCATTTCAAAAGGAGGCCACCCAACCGTTCAAGTCCATCTCCTACCAAAAATCATAGGATATCTGAAGTGGATGAACTGAAGGGAGAAATTAATAGAATCAAACCTCCTACTTTTGATGGAGAGCACAAGAAAGATGAAGATGTCGAGGCATGGCTTTTGGGCATGAGAAAATATTTCCAACTGCAGAACTATTCTTCTCATGGAGAGGGAAGAATTGACATCTACCAACTTAAAGGGAAGGAATCCATATGGTGGGATAAGCTTGTGCAAGTATAGCATGTCAGAGAGAAGAATGTTACATGGAGGGAATTCAAGAGACATTTTGAAAAGAAGTACTTAACTAAGAGGTATTATGACAAGAAAATGAAAGAGTTCTTTGAACTCAAGATGGGAATTATGTTCATTGATGAGTATGAAATAATATTCTTGGAGTTTCTGAAGTATGTCCCCTTCATCAAGGATGAGACAGTTAATATTCAAAGGTATCTGATTGGGATTCCATCTTCCATCAATGACAAGATCTAGTATGATGATCCTAAAACTGTGGAAGAAACAATAAGGAGAGCAAAATGATTATATGATCAAAAAAAAGGAAATCCTACTTTCAAAAAAGATTCGGAAGACAAGAAGAAGTTTAGGAGGGAGTAGAGGAAGAAGGGAAACACACCACCATTTTTCAGGCATAGTCCTTAAGGACAACCAGTTTTGAGAGAGCCCGGGATGGCTGAAGTAGGTGGGCAAAGGCCAAGGCCGACACCTATGGAATGTTGGGGTTGCAAAGGAGATCATAGGTATAGATATTATGCTCACAGAAAGGACAAGGTGAGGGATGTTCACAATGTTCAGCAAGATGAAATAGTGGAGGACATGGGTAGAAGAGTACCAAGAATCTATGCAGCCTTGGACAACAAGCAAGCTGAGTTTCAATCACACATGATCGAAGTTGAAGGTATGATCAATAACCATGTCCTTGCTATTTTAATAGACTCATGAGCTAGTCATAGTTACATAGATCCTAAAGTTGTGGAAATATGATGTTTCCCAAAAATCAAGCATGAGAAATATTGGTTGGTACAACTGGCTACAAGAGCCAAGAGGAAGGTCGTTGAGTTGGTTAAATCATGTCCAGTGGGCATGAATGGACTAAGTACCAAGGAAGATCTGAACATCTTTCCTTTAGGATCATATGATTTCATAATTGGTATGGATTGGTTGGACCAATACCATGCCATCTTAGACTGTTGCAACAAGGCCTTCACTTGCTTGGATGAGGAAGGAAATTGGAGAGTAGTCCAAGGAATTTTGAGGGCAGTTGTTGTTAGATAAATATCAACAATGCAACTGAAGAAGTGTTTCAGGAAGGGTTGACAAATATTTTTAGCCCATATGGAAGAAGCATCTAAGGATAATGTGCCAAATCTAGAGGATCATACAGTCCTGGAATATTTTGAAGATGTGTTCAAGGAGGTAGCAGGACTACCCAAAAATACAGATATTGATTTTTCTATAAATTTAATACCTGGAGTAGCTCCAATGTCAAAGACTCCTTACAGAATGAGTACACTAGATATGAAGGAGCTACAAATGCAGTTGGAAGAACTTTTGAAGAAGGGATATATATGCCCAAGTGTGTCACCTTGGGGTGTCCCAGTCTTGTTCGCAAAGAAGAAACATGGGACATTAACATTGTGCATTGATTTCAGACATTTGAATAAAGTGACTATAAAGAACAAGTATCCCTTACCAAGGATCGATGATCTCTTTGATCAATTGAAGGAAGCAAAGATATTTTTAAAGATAGATCCCAGTTCAGGAAACCATCAGGTAGGGATTAAAGAGGAAGACATCAACAAGACCACCTTTAGAACAAGGTATGGACATTATGAGTTCACAGTGGTTCCATTTGGGTTATCAAATGCACCCGATGTTTTTATGTGCTTAATTAATGGTGTTTTCTGAGAATATTTAGATAAGTTTTTCATTGTCTTTTTGGATGACATCCTTGTATATTCCAAGTCAAAAGAAGAGCATGAGAATCATTTGAGGATGGTGTTGCAAGTGCTAAGGAAGGATCATATGTATGCCAAATCGAGCAAGTGCTCATTTTATCAAAATATAATTCACTATTTGGGGCATATCATATCGGAAGAAGGGATAGCAGTGGATCCTAAGAAGTTAGAAGCGATTAGAGAATAGTTAGTTCCAAAGAACGTGACATAAGTCAGATCCTTTTTGGGTCTAGATGGCTACTACATAAGGTTCATTGCAAGGTTTTCAAGAATAGCTCACCCCACCACTTCCTTGCAGAGGAAGGGGAAGAAATTTCAATGGACAAAAGAATGTGAAAGAAGATTCCAACAATTGAAGAAACTGTTAACTAGTGCTCCAATTCTGAGGACTACAGATCCAAATGAAGACTTCATTGTATGCACAGAGGCATGCAAACAAGGACTGGGTGGAGTCCTTAGTAAAAATAGGTTTATTGTATGTTATGGATCAAGGAAGTTGAAGGAGCATGAAAGACTCTATGCCACTCACGATTTGCAGTTGGAAGCCATAGTGCATGCCTTGAATAAGTGGAATCACTACCTCATGGGAAAGAGGTTTGAGTTGAGGACAAAACATAATGGTATGAAATATTTATTTGATCAGCCAACTCTAAATTCCAGGAAAAGAAGATGGTTAGAGTTTCTCAATGAATATGAATTTTATATAAAGCATATCACGGAGAAAGAGAACAAAGTGGTTGATGCACTCAACAAAAGAGTGCATGAGTAGCATGCTACAACCATTAGAATGTACCAATTGAATTTGAAAGACAAATTTGTAGAAGCTGCAAAATCAGATTTGCAATACATAGAATTGTTAACAAAATTGCAATAAGGAAAAATGCAGCAGAAAGTTGAGGATTACGAATTGAGAATTGATGGAATCCTCTTGTACAAAAACAGAGTTTATGTACCCAATTCTTCTGAATTGAGTAGTGATATTTTAAAATAAATTCACAATGTACCTTATGCGAGATATCCAGGATATCAGAAAACAATTTTTTCATTAAAGAGCCTATATTATCGGCTAGGCATGAAGAGGGAGATTGTTGGATACATAGCTAAATGATTGGAAAATCAAAAGGTAAAGGCTAAGCATAGACACCCAGCTAGGTTTCTATAGTCGTTAACCATCCCTGAGTGGAAGTGGGAAGTGGTGAAAATGGATTTCATCACAGGGTTTCCCAAAAAAAAGAAGCATCATGATGCAATCATGTTAGTAGTGGACAAGCTTACTAAAGCTGCCCATTTTATTCCTTTGAAGACTACTCACAAGGACACTATTGTTGCTAAAATTTATATGAGGGAAATAGCAGGACTGCACGGTATTCCTAATAAAATTGTGTCTGGGAAAGACCCAAAGTTTACCTCAAAGTTTTGGAGAGGATTATTCAATGGGTTTAGAACGAACCTAAACTTCATCACAACCTATCATCTTGAGTCGGATGGAAAAACAAAAAGAGTAAACCAAGTAATAGAAGATATGATCAGGATGTATGTGATGGACAAACCATCTAAATGAGAAGATTATCTACACTTGGTAGAATTTGCCTACAACAATGGGTATCAAGCATCATTGAAGATGAGCCCGTTCGAAGAACTTTATGGAAGAAAGTGCAACACCCCAGTAAGTTGGGACAATCCAACTGATAGGGTAGTGGTTGGGCCATAGATACTCAAGGAAATGGAAGAGAAAATGCTGAAGATTAAACAAAATTTGAAGGTTTTCCAAGACATACATAAAAGATATGCATAAAAAGGAAGAAACAATAGAAAGTTTAAAGTGGGTGATCATGTTTTCCTGAAGGTGAAAGCCAACAAAAGTTCTCTGAAGATGGGAAGTTGTTCCAAGTTGGCATCCATATTTTGCGGACCATTTGAAAACCTAGAAAGGATTGGAACAATAGCTTATATGCTTGCATTGCCTACATCCATGATTGTTCATAATTTAATTCATGTATCGTTGCTCAAGAAGTATATACCTGATGCTAATAATGTGATTGATTGGAATGTGATCCAGGTGAAACGAGAAGGTGCTTGCATGTGTGAATATTGGACTAGAAGAGAAAGAAACTACATAATCGGGTTGTAAATCTTGTAAAGGTTCAGTGGACCTGGTATGGTCCTGATGCACAACATGGGAGCATGAAGATGCTATGTGGGCAGAGTACCCACATCTTTTTGAAGATTTTGGAAATCTTGTTGTTGTTGTGTAAATAAGTTGCATTGAAGGCAGTGCAAAAATAAGGGGAGGGGATTTTAATACCCCAATTTCGAGCCCCTGCTAAATTGTAATTATGTTTATAGGCCGGTGAGTCGAGTGGTTATGATTTTAGGGGATAGATTTCGCTCATGGGATAAAATTATTTTACCTTAAAAATCGCCAAAATTTTATAAAAACTATATAAAATACTTAGAAATTTGAATATTTTTACAAAAATATCTCCAAACATTTATAGTTGACATATCAAGGATTAGTAAGATTCGCCAAGGTTTCTACATTTTAAAATAAATTTCCATCCTTAAAATCATCCCTGGTTATAAGCTGAGAGACTTATGTGTTTATTAGGCTAGTGAGCCATATGCTAAGGCCAATGAGTCTGCTTTTGTATATGTAAATAATCACATCATTAATAAAAATTATATCACTGCGTGTAGACCCTCCACGAAGACAGAGTTATGGGGGACTAAGATCCACTAGGTAGGGAGGAGATACGTGTCTAGGAATAGGGGCTAAGCTAGAGGGATTACCTCTAAAGGAATAATAATATTATATTATTATTTCCTATAGGCTAAGGTTTGACTTAACCGTGTTTTCCTAAGTTCCCGGGGAAAGGGGACGAATGTTAAATGGAGCTCATGAAGGTCCAGGGAGACATGTGTCAACCTAGGCGCATGCAATTTTTAGGTGGCCAAGTTAGCTCGTTGGGGGGTTCCCTCACCCTTCTCACGACTCTCATGACTCTAAGGATTCTCAAAATTCCTTCACCATTGTGTCTGCACCCTCGTGAGGTTAGTCACCCTAGAAGAGAGCCATACTCCCCACTGATGCATGTGCCATTGTAACCTGTAGATACTGGATTTGTCCTGGGTATTTCCTGTGAAGCCCGATGCACCTGTATTGTGCCTGATTCGTGGTGTGTCTTGGCGGTTGGTTGTTTTTGCCAATACACTCCTTGACTAAGCTTGGCTTGCTTCCATATTTTATGTCCATACCCATTTTCAGTTGTTACCATCACCTCTGCATTAGCCAAATTCTGTTGTTGACATTGCTTGTGTCCGTTTGACATAAGAGCTGAATTAAAGAGGCAGGTTGTCATGCCTGTGAGAAACTCTCACCAAGTGAGAGATTTTGTTGGGAAGTGAGTTCTCTTGGAGGGAGTCACGTAGCATCTACAATACTTTGAGACGTCCAGTCCATCCTGCTGTTGAAGCCCAAGGAAAGGGAGGTGTAGTATTCGTTGGACTTGTAATAGTGAAGGTGTACCATCTTGGGGTGGAACAGGTGTGTGGGGAATGAGGGTCTATGGGTTTTGGGCGTAAGTGGCTCATGGGATAAAAATACTTCCTATTGTTTTGTGTGACTTTCCTAATGTCATTGCTAAGCCTAGAAATCCCTTTTCTGGTGGAGTTTAGTCCCATTTCACGGGTGATCCACTGTTGAGCGTGATGAACAATGTGGTCTAAGGTTGGGAGGTTCGTGGAAGTTCTGCATGCAGTTGGTGGACCTTAATTAAAATATAAGTACCCATTTATCTTTTCAATTACATGCTATGTATTTATATATATTGTTACATCTATGGTTTTGCATGTGATTACTGCATGTATGCTTTTACTGTTATTTCTGCATTAAGTTGTGTGATAGGAAAACTCCGCAAGAATATGTGTATGTACAAAATGCTAATGGCTAGTCTAAAATTTCATTACATAGATATGCAAATAAATATATATGAATATCAAATGTTATCTCTATTCATTCCTGTTAAGTTTTAAATGTGAATATTTCCGCAAATTTATTTGGTGGCATTGCCTAGCCTGTTGGTTTAAGGTCGGGAATGGTCACAAATTGGTATCAGAGCTAGATATAAAACAAATAAGGTTGTTTTGGTAGCATTACCCATCAGGGGTTGGAGGCCGAGGATGTTACATTTGGTATGGATTTCCCATCCATTGACATACATCGCAACTCTTGTAATAGTCCATAGAATTGGCAAAGAGAGAGGCCCGTTAGAGTATGACATGTAGAACCTTACGCCTAGTGGCCTTTTTGATGTTATGGCCTCCAAAAATTCTCTCATGTTCCTCATATAGGATGGAATATCATTCATGTACCAAAGAAAAACAACGTAGGATTCCATTGGCACCCAACTTATACAACTTTTCACTAATCAATTGATAATCAACACTACAGGTCACTAGTTGGCGATGTTGTGTAGGAGTATATTCCCTTGGAGATTTTCCAAAAATAAGGAATTCAACTATTTCAATCAGTTGATTGAGGATGTCTTGGACACAGAAGAGTTGTGCATCGGGAAGCTCATTGTCGAGGTTGTTAGAATCCTCTCCCATCTTAGTACATGATATATGATCCAACCCCATAATGCACATTGTATTTTCCTAGTTTTACCACAACATCGAAGTCAAATTCCTAAAACAAGAGAAATGTAATGGCCAAACTAGCAATTAATACTCTAAATTATAAGAACAATTCCATGAATACAAAACATTAAAGCATAATCATAAAATTTATAAGAACTAATTGCATATATAATACATGAGATATAAGAATGACAAGGACATACCTGAGAATGAAGACCCTGACTTATTTGCAACTTGGTGCTTGTTGAATTGTGGCACTCCAAGATTTATTCCACTAACCACAACAACAATGTGGCGGACGAATATCCATCCAACCAACCCCTCAATGTATGCAACTAAGGTCCCTCGAGCCATCAATCAACTATCTATGCCAATGTCAAATTCTTACTTCCCTTGGATTCCTCAAAGCCCAAAAATGAGAGATACCTTCCAACCTTTTCCTCTTCTTTTAAATAAAAGTCCTTAATACATCCATGCAAAAAAAACCTCATGCATAGGTTCCACTTGTCATCATGCAAAATTTCCTTTTCTGATCTTCACTTGACTTATGTTCTCTTATTTTGTCATTTTTATTAATAATAGAGTAATCTCTTTTATTCATTTATATTTTATTCTTTTAATTTATTTATTCTTTTCTTTCTTTTGTTTTTATACATTTTTTTTATCTATTTATTTATCATCACTATTTATTATTATTATGTATTAATATATTTATTATTATTTACTATTATAATAATAATAATTTATTTAATAATATGGGCCATTGCATACTTTCCCCCTTCAAGGATCTTCATCCCAAAGGTAAATTTGATCATGTTACTTATAGGTTTTTAATTAGCTCACCTTACCCTCAACAACACCCTATGTTAGCTCTTGCATCTTCCACAACACCCTCTGTTGGAGTAGTATAAAGCCATCCAAGTGACTACAACATGCATCGAAAGTACACTTCAGAACACTTTGGAAATGCAAGTACTCTCTAGTTTTCCTTCCCGAATTTTGGAACCAGGCTTAAATCCTATCGATCTATCGAGACTCTAGACACCAGACCCTATCTTGTCAATCTCATCTCTATGGCACTAGACCGAGACATCTCGATCTATCTAGGAACCCGACCTCATGTGCTGAAGAAGGCATCTGGATCGATACTCACATACACCAAGCATCTCAGAAGGCTAGAACTAAACTCCCTCCACAACTACTAGGTATATCCCCAGGCATTGAAGTCCAATCCCACAACACCACCAATGAGAAACACTCTATAAAAACTATGGTATCTTGCACTCTAGAAATCTCGATATTCTCACATGTCCATCAAGAATCATACAAGGAAAAATAACCATTGGCACATATTGGTTGATTGAGTTGTCCCCATCCCATAAGGTATTACTTGTAATATTATCCCTCGTAGGTATGGGATCCCATGAGATCATCAAATAAACCATACCTCTTGGCCCACTAGTGGATGAACTAGCAATCACCACCTCACAACTTGCAACCAAGCATTAATATAATCAAAATATCATCATCTCATTGAAAATAATCCACATGCTAACTCTTGTATGTCATCATGAGAACACAACATCATTTTCATAAAGACATATTGAATAGTAATACACCACATGTTCATTGATGTGATCATTAAACATCTCACCATAAAAAATTCACTTCATTTCATCACGAAATACCATCATGATATTATATCATCAACATAACATTACATCAACATAATAAATGGAACAAGAAATTAACATAACATCATGAATATGTTAATCATGTTAACACATATCACATGTAGAGCAATAAAACATCATAAGTTTTCTCATCATGATTCATTAGCAAAATCATATTTTACTAGTCTGCATAAATAAACAGTGAATACTAGATTTTAGATATAATGCAAGATATATCATCAAAACACCCATCCTACATGAATCTACTTGGTTAATTTTTTCATCCCATGTTAACCATGCAAAGGATCATCAATACTATGAATCTCACTTGATCATCTAGAAACCAATGTTTTTCTAATTATCATACCTCTTCTTTGAAAAAGAAAGTTTATAATTTAGAGGGTATGTATAGTCACCCTATCCACATGCTAAAGTTTTTGTATGTTTTCCACATATAGATACCAACAAATTAATCTTATGCTAGATATTTTCATATATTCTCCTCATCTAAGTATATAGTTATAACCTTCAGGTAAGCCCCAATCAACTAAGCCACAACAATCTAGGAAAGTATTCTTATCAAGCAATGAAATTACACAACAAGATATTAAGGGCATTAATAGTATGCCTTAAATAATCAAACTCGAAATCAAATTTACCTATTTATCCTGACATTAATAAGTGCATCTACTGTTAAGTCACCCTTTTGTTGCAATATTTGGTAGTATACATTTTGGATCATTCTCTAAGGTAATCTCATCACCTAGAATCCTTGTATTAACCCATTCCAAGGAATGTTGTATCCAATTGGACACTAGGTCATCATCTTTTAAGTTTTCTAACAGGCATTATCTACTTGTTCCCATGAAAGATTTAGTCATAGCAATTCATCCCTTACGACAATTATAGTTTCAACATAAGAATTCTCTAGTTTAATTCCATAAGCCGAGATTTTGATCTTACTATCCTCGATAACAATATCTATACCAAGATATTTACTAACTCATATATGTCATACCCATCACTCAAAATTGTCATCCTGCTTCCCACTTATTACACACAATAACCCATAGAGTCACCTTTCTTGAACTTATAATAATTAGTTCATAACAACTAAGGTTAAGCATGATAATATTTATGACTATCCAACCTCTCATTAGAGTATTAGTTCAAATGCACCATCCAACATGTCATACTTCACAAAAGAGGTTGGTAAACTATTCAATGTTAAACTACTTGGCACTTTCAATGTATTGTATATTTCAGCCATGCAAATTTTACTTCATACTAGCATCCTTATCACTCTAGCATCTTCAAATCACAAATGTTAATTTCCCTATGTTATAATGCACAAGCAACCACCGTGCTTATCAATAAGAAGGAAATCCAAGGAAGGAAGCCACCTAACTTCTTACACATAGTCACATGAAACTATATTTATATATGAAGAAAAGTATTTTCTCAAAATCATCTATGGATCATTCCTTATAAAGGATAATAGTTCAATCGACTCCATGGTTCTCTTATAATTACCATTTCATTATAAAAATTATATAATAAATAATTTTTATCATGAAATGGTAATTATAAGAGAGATAAATGAATTCAATTATTCTCACACACCCACAATCATAAAACGACATATCGTAATTATTTATTATGCCTAAATAATCCTCATGGATATATCTTTTCTGGTCTTACATGATCTCACACTTGCATTTTCTTTTCCATCACTACTTATGCCAATATTTTTTTTAGTTGTTATTTGTTATCTGGCTAACCACGACATAACAATTAAGAAAACAACATAATCCCATATAACTTGATTGAGTTAATATTCTATTAACACCTTTGTTTCCTTTAGGATTAAAACCATCATTATATTGAATAAAATTATTTAAACCATAATATCCATTCCAATCATAAATCAATTTATTAAATCCTATACATAACAAAGGGAAAAACTTTAAGGAAAAGAGATATTAATGATGTTAGCCAAAGACATTAACCGTCTTACCATCTTTATTACTATTTCAAAAAGTTATCCATATAAAAATTTATAAAAATATTGAATTTAAATATTAAAAATTTATAAAAATATTGAATTTAAATATTAAATTTTGTTTTGCTATGTATCTTTGTGTAACAAGATGTTTTAAGAAAACATCTTTTAGTCACTTATATTATAATGATTTTCATAATTTTTTTTCAGAGAATATTTATGCCGAAAGGTCTATATGGGCATATTTAATAGGGTATGGACAAGATTAAATATTGATGGAATATTCTTAGTAGTCCCAATAAATCAATGATTGTGATTTCAACCACTAACTTCCTCACTATTATAAAGACATCAATTTACATGTTTATTTTTTTAGTTTTACTTAATCATATTTAAAATTTACTATGGTGGCTTGCTTATTGCCAAGTATGAGTGATTAGGGTTTCATTTTCTAGGCCAACCTAAACCTTTGGCCTTCACCAGCGAAGTTGTGGACACACTACCCCTTTCCAGCCAACTCCTTCCGACTCCTTTAGTCCACCTCTAAACCATTTCTCTTTCCGGACGGTTCAGGTTTTGCAAGCAGTCCACCGGCCACGGATTTGTGGCTGTGCTAATTATAGTTCTACAAGATTGATGCGCTTCACATAGGTTATTCAGGAGAAACTTTTATTTCTGGAAAACCTGAGCCACTTACTTATGGCTCAACCCTCAGCTGGTTTATGTTAAAAACTTATCTAATGGCTTTCATTGGACCAATCCCAAAACATGTTTGAACCATTTTCTGGACGACCTGATCAACTTAGTTATGGCTCAATTGGATGAATGCTTGCTCAAGACCAAAATTAATCTTCAACCTGAATATTTTGTTCGTAAGAGACGACTCAGTGCATGGCATAGTTTTGGAAGATTGATTAATGGACTAGAGGCTGAAAAAATGTGCACATGCCTGCTAAAATATATGAATGACAGAGCTATGTGCACATGCTTGCTGTACAATTTTTTTTATCAGATCGATGCCACCTGTTATTTATGCCAGCTATTGTTTATTGGTTTTTTCTGGCTCGGCAATAACAAATTCAATTTAATAGCTAATCAAATCTCCTCGAAATGTTTCGGTAATATATATATATATATATATATATATATATATATATATATATATATATAACCTTTTACTGTATATATCGCTTACTGTATGGAATGCTTTAAGAATATCGATCTATTTCATTCGGCGCTCGTCTGAATCTTACTTGGCCAAAAAACTAGAACGCGGGATCTTCTGCTTTAAGAATGTTTGTGACATATGTGTTACATGGAATTACATTCTATTAATAGCTGTGTTACATGCAATTACATTCTATTAATAATGGAGGGATTGGTCACGCCATTACTGAGCTTAATTATACGATTTTGTGCGCCTCAACTCTTACTATCTTAAATTTTTGAGCATGGACATTGTTAATTAAAATATAAAATTATAATTATAATAATAATAATAATAATCTATTTTTAAGGTCACGGCCAAGCCAGCACACCAAATTGGTGTATGAGACCCCTTGTTTGTGGGACAAGGGACCCCCCTCCGCCCAGTGATTTGACTAATAAAGTCTACGAAGGTATACATACCCTACCCCCCTTTGGATTTGAACTTGTGACCTCTTAAGAAGAAACACATGTTCTTAACCATTAAACCCACATGTGAACAAAGAAGCTCTTTCATCCATAGTTAATTAACCATTCCATCCAATATTTAACAGGAAACTCAACAACAGGTGCTTTCCTCTCATTCGGTATATAGTTGGGCGATCAAGTTCTTGAAAAGTGCGATGAAGACATGGAAGAAACCCTATATCAGTTGGGTGTTCAGTAAATCCACAATGGCTAAATAGGGTATTGGATAACTCCAGAATTTTCTCTCGAGGTTTTTCAACGAGCCAAAGCACAACCAGGGTTTAAACACAACAGTTTATCTTAAGACAAGCTTGTCGATATTCACGGCCATTGTAAGGATTTGAAATCCCTACAAATGATTATGGTAGAGATGCAATCTGCATGTAGCAATTATCCTGGGGAAAATCGGGATATGCTGAATAAAGTCATGGAAATGTTTAAGAAGCTTGGCACTCTCTCAGATGAAATAGTTATGAAGAAGGGTAGATCGGTGTAAAGTTCCTACCCCTTCTTCTCAGAATGCTCCTTCAATATTAATCACACATAAATAGCTTTCATATTTTTTCTTACATACATTCTTCCACTTAAATTAAGTATAATCCCTGGACATCTCGATTTTTGATGAGGATGGTTCTATGCCAATGTGAAATTCTTACTTCCGGCTAAAGAAATCATATATAGATTCCACTTATCACCTATCATCATGAAAACTTTCCTTTTCTAATCTTAACATAACTTTTCTTCTCTTATTTTATCATTTTTATTAATAATAGAGTAATCCTTTTTTATTTATTTTTATTTAATTCTTTTATTTTATTTATTCTTTTATTTTCTTTCTTTTTTATACATTTTGTTTATCTATTTATTTATCATTATTGTTTATTATATTTATTAGCACAACTACTAACTCTCGGGTGGAGAACGTGGAAAGGTATCGGCTCGTAAAATTAATTATACCAGCTGAAAGGTGCGGCCGATACGTGTCGGCGTTCTCGGCTGTGCTAGTTATATCATTTGAATATTTCATTCCAAACTAGCGTAATAAAACGCTCCACGCTCATGCAGATAGGTGGGTCAACGATCGAATATGAAACGGATAGACAACTAAGACGCATGGACAACTGAGGAAGTTGAAGTAGTGTCCGTTAATAATCCAAACACGATAATCTCAAAGGTTAATCATTTAAACGTGGCAATCATATGGTGCTACAATAATTTCTTAATATGATTAGGTAAATGTTAAAAAGTAAACAGGTTAACAGATGCATTCAAAAATACAAGGAAGTTATGAAGAGTAAATCACATTCATTGATTTGGGAGGAAGACTAAGAATATCCCAACATATTCAATTGTTAGCCATCAGAATAGAATTTTAGATTAAAAGGTCATTAATTACATGCCCATTTCCAATAGGTGTACGCCTTTCAGCGTAATTACTATTATTTACTATTATATTTATTATTATTTATTTAATAATATAGGGAATTAGAAGCAACCAATGGTAGATGTAGCCACCCAACATTGGTTTGTTAATTAAATAATAATTGAGGGATCAATGTTTAGTGAAGAATTTGAGGACGGAACCCAACAAGGAGTGGAAGAATTTTTGTGGGGCATATACCATAGCTAGGCCTTCACGTTCAATCGTAGTATAATTATGCTCAACATCAGATAGCTTTCGACTAGAAAAGTAGATTGGATGATCGATATTGCCTTCCCCTGGCTAGGTGAGGACAACACTCAATGCGATGGACAAAGCATCAACATGAACATGGAAGATCTTGGACCAATTTGGAAAAATTAAAATGGGTGCAGTAACTAGTTTTTCCTTCAGGGTAAAGAAATCTTACTAGCATTTTGATCTCTATTCATATTTAATATCAGTACGCAACAACCTTTCCAATGGGGCCACAATCTGAGCATAATTTTGTATTAACAGTCTGTAGTATATGGTATGTCCCAATGTTGCGCGGATCCCACGAACTGAAGTAGAGGCCACCATATCTAGGATGGTGAGAATCTTGGTTAGGTTCACTAGCAAGTTGTCTTTACACATGACATGGTCGAGCAATATACCAAAGTTACTACAAAATATACACTACTTCAAATTCAAAGAGATCTATGGTTGGCATCATCGATCCAACATTAGACAAAGAGCTTGTATATCATCTTTTACTAGAGTGAACACAGTCCAATTGTCGAAGTATACCTCAAGGAAGTTATGGATAAACTCCTCTAACACTGCTAACGCTATCTGAGAAAATACTACAAGGATTTTCTTAACCCAAAGGGCATGATTGTATACGCAAAGGACCCCCATTTGGTTGCAAAAGTAGTTTTGGCCTAATCTTCATCTGTGATCCAAACTTGATGATATATGGAGAAACCATCCGTGAAGGAGTAGGCTTCCCTATCATCAACATTCTCTAGCACCTCATTTATGAATTGAGTTGGGAAAATATCATGAACACAAGCTGTGTTGAGGCTCCAGAGATCGACACATATCCGAATTTCTTCGCTATTTTTTGGTTCAATGAACATGCGACTAATCAAGTCAGATTATTCAACAAGGACAATGATCCCACCATCCAGCATGCGATCTAGGTCCTTTTGAACTTTTTGTTTGCATATAGGATTTAAGCAATAGGATATTCTCTTGACTTTCTTGGCGTCGGGTTTAATTTGGTTCTTCATAACTCCTAAGGATCCTTTGATGCCCTTCATATCAGAAAAAATTCAAGGAAATAAGTCATCATACTCTTTCATGAGGTTAACAAGCTAGGTGAGAGTCTTCTTGTTCCAATAATCCCTAATAATGGCCATATTTGGTGCTTTTTCTGTCCCAATGTCATGTTTCTTAGTCTTTATATGGCCAATATAATATGACGCAGTCATCTTGGCCACCCTTCCCTCTAGTGCATGTTATCCTTTAGATTCTCGGATCTAGACATCGTGGGTGTCATCATTGTCAATGTTGTCCATTTCAATATTCCAACGATGTACTACTGTTTTTATCTTGGCCACTTGCTTGTGATATGAGCAGGTCACTTGTAGACAATCAACCTTTAGCTACCAATGAAAAATAAAGTCCTTAACCAGATCTAGAGCTTCGCTAACAACTAGATTATCCAAAGTGAACCATAATGTCGAAAGGAACTAGGAGGTTAGATGGGTCCCACTCACTTGTTTTCCTCAAGAGTTCCTCATTGGTATACTAGATTCGAGGGACCATATCTGTGGTATGGAAAAACCAATGGACCCATTGTGATTTAGGGATGTTCTTAGCATTCCAGAATCGTTCGCAAAATGAGATGTGTTCCTAGGGATCCTTTGTTCCCTGATATCGATCGGCCAGCTCAAAGTCAACGACAGGCTGGGAGTGTACTTGTATATACTTGTATAAACTCAATTACCTGCTCCCAATTATGAATATTTGGACAATGGGTCGCCCACCACCTCGTCGGGGTCCCTTGAGCCATGACATATATGGCCTGAAGTCTCCACTCTATGGGGACAGTCTTCCTCATTTGGACCAAGAATGTCTCCACTGGCCTAGCTCCATCAAACCGCGGGACGTCAGAAAGTTCATATCCTATCCATCACACTGCCTTTATGATCCACGCGCATCATCTTGTTGACATGTCATAAATATTATTCTGCCATCTATCCAAGGCATCTTCAAAATCTGTGTCATAACACTTGACAATCCTCCAACTTAATTCATCATTTGTGATAAGGTTGATGTAATCGTCTGTGCACCTTGTGCCTTTGTAAATATTTTCAATTGCGAAGATTTTCAAATCCTCATTGAAAGGCTCATTGTAATAGTCACATTAATATAGATCAAGTAGCATGACCACACATAGGGTATCAGTCTCAAATGACATTTGGAGCTTCATCAAATTCAACACTGCATTGTTATCAAAATCCTAGTCGATTTCTAGCAATGCATGGTAGGGATATGAATCATCGTTGATTTCAATGACTTCGAAGTCATCATTTGTTTTTAATCCCTCTATATTCACCTCTACCTCCTCCAATGAACCGATGGGGTAGATATTGTATGGATTGGCTAATCAAAGTAGAATGGGAGATCATACCAAATTTGGTTTCCCCATCACTTACTAGGATTTCTTGGGTAAAATGTTCACATAGGATCCTATATCCAACATGACTCCATCCATATCATGAAAACAAAGATATTCTATAATCTTAAATTATTAACCAATGTGATTTTTCTTGCTGACCTAGCAGTCATCCCTTTCTAGCAATAGAGTTGCAAGGATGGTCTCCTCTACTTTTTCTTTCATGCAAGCAGTTGACATTTGAGTCAAATTACACACAATTTCTGGATCTCTGAGAAAACCCAAAAAATAGTTCAAGAAGGTATTGACTTGATATTCTTCTCTTGCCATGTGACCGAGGTCGTGAAAGGCTTCTATGCACGATGTGAATTGCAACTCTTCTTGGCATTGTTCATATTCTTTTTTCTTAGCACATCGTATCATAGTATTTATGTGTGCTTCTTCTATCAATATTTAGGTTGCATTTATATTTCTTCGTGCACACGAGCTTCCTCCAAAGATCCATGCCTCATGCACTATAGTTGTTCACATGCACAAGCTTCCTCCAGTGACCTTTGTGTCTCCCACTACACTTCTTCACATATCCATGCTTCTTCTAGCAACCACTACATCTCCCTCTGAACTTTCTCTTGGACCTGTGCCCCTTCAAGAGAACTTTGAATCGCGTGTTGTATCTTTCACACTCATTCTTCCTCCAAGGATTTCTACACATCGTGTAGAAACTACATTTGCTAAGCCACATCACAATTAGGGGGGGATGGGGGGCCTTCATGATCTTTCTCTCTATTTGTTGACCTAAACCTTCTCCATGCTTGAAGTATTCCCACCTCCATAATCGCCATCACACTCACCACCCTCTTGTTCCTCTGATACCAAAAACATATCCCAGGTATTATCTTGCATCAATTGGAGGGAGAAACAACTACTAATATCATGGCTGACGAACTTCAAACATTCATAGAAGAGAGTGTGATACATTAATTGATACTTAGGGAATCTCAGGTAGTGGTGTGGAACACGACCCCATTGATGGAATATTTCATAGTACTCCGAGTGTCCAGATGGAAATGAACTTGTCACCCCTGTTGCTACATAATTTGGAAGGACTGAGCACTCATCTCACCGATACCCTTTTGAATGACATGTACTTCACCACACATGCTCGCACATGAATTTATCCTTTCCCATATATTTCAATTGTATTGTTAGGTTGGACAGTTGCGAATTAACCTACACCAACCTGAGTGATGTTTCTGCACCTCTATATGTGGCTTCCAAGTGCATCGTGATCTTGAATGCCTCAGCCTAAGTCATCAACTTTTGTTGGGTGAGTGGGACTCGAATATGGGGGATCAACTCGAAAATGAACCGTTCTTTGTGTTGCATGTCCAGGATATAGAACATTATCCTATCCAACAATATTTTGAATTGTTATTCATAATTCAATATGGTCTCTCCTTGTTTCTGCTTGATTTCCTTGATTTATGTAATGCATTGGAACTCTAACTTGGAATTCTGAAATTCCTGAAGCAGGTCCTATTTGATCACATCCAAGGACCTCACCTAGCCTACTGGCATAGTAGACTTATACTTCATGTACCATATCAGGGCCCGATCCCAAAACATAGTCGCCAGTTTCCCGATTTTAACTGCCTCATATATAACTCTCTTTATAGACTAGATTGCTTCGCAGGTGAACCAGAGTTGCTCAACATCATCCTTACCCATTCCACGGAACACGAAAAATATTTGTGTACTATCTTAGTTTTCCATCTTGAAACCAAATTTATTTCCACTCTTCTTATTTCTATTGTCTGGATTCTTTGACACCACTATCACCTGGGGTAAATTAATGTTGACTTCACCTTCTTCTTTATTTGTGTCATCACTCCTTTCCTCTTCTTCTCTTTCTTGAACACTAACCCCTTAACTATATATTGTGTGTTCTTTATGATAAAAAATGTGCAAGGGGGATGGGACAAAGGGGGGGTAAGACCATATTCCCCTGAAATTTCTTGTGAGGGGACCCAAAGAGATATCTAGTTGCAGTCGTGCAAGATTATCAAAAATTATCAGTTCATCTCCCCCACCACTGGGGGAGCCTCCATCTTCCTTCACTTCAGACACATCCACATCCTGCACCCTCTCCTCCTGATTTTACTACACATCACCAATGTGCACACCTACCTTTGAGCCTATATACACACTACCACTACCAGATTCATCTCATAGTTCAATCTTCACACTTCCACCTTGTGTAGAGTTCGATTATTCGTTCATCATGTGACTTCTACATGTGCCACCCAATTGGATTATTAGCGTGTCGCCACTACAAATAGAGATAAAATCTCGTCTGATTGATGCCCCACCATACTTCATGAAAAATTCTCTTCTTATCAGTGTGTAATTGTGTTACTCTTCCTCTTATGAGTCCTCCAATGAACAACAAATTGGTAACCACACACTACACATGTGCACTCTTCCTCTTATCAATGTTATTACTTACCAAAAAAACCAAAGGGTATGGGCTTCATCACCTAGGCCCTCACTACCACTATTGTCACTACTACTATCTTTGACTCCAAGCCTCTTCATAGGCATGCCCTCGCTTTTGCTCCACTTTGGCAGAGCATCCTCTCCCACACCACTTCCTGGTGTGATCTTCATCTTCATTATGGGCCCAACACCTCATTGTGCACCCTTAACTAACTCTTCTATACTCTTCCTCTCAACTTTCTACCTTAACTCATCTCTTCTTGCATATATTTTGACTGTTTTTCTCCTGTTCTCTTCTGGGTCTATTCCAGTACTCACCTCATCTCAACAACTTCTTGGATCCTCCTTACTGAATCCATGATCTGTTTATTTCCCCCCCACCTTTTCGAGAACTCCCCCCAATGTTAGGGGGTTTACTCAACCATCCTGTCATGCTCCATGTGCATCATTATTTTTTCTACAAATATCATCTTCATCCAAAGGGGAATCACTTATAACATCCTCTTTCTTGGACCTTCTTCAAACTTTCTTTCATCCTCGATGAAATAACCACTATATTCTATATAAAACTGAATAATGTAGCCTTATTTCACTAGAAAAACCTAAAAATCAATAGCTTGATTCCACTTGTTATCTAGTTCCTTTATACTATCAAGATTGAATTGATCCCATACTATTAACTCTGATGGTAACAAATTTGAATTAACTCCCATTTGTCTTTTTAAACATTCATGCAACAAACATGGAAATTATGCAAAAAAGAGTTCATGCATATTAGAGTAATGGTATCTACCTTTCCATTCTTTTACGTTCACCCACAATCCTTTCATCTCTCATAGGGAAAATGATTCCTCCTTCGCTTCTATCCAGTATTAAATCTCCTCCTCAGACAGATCCCACCACATTTCTCTTTTCCTCCATCAATCTCAACAAGACTTGAGGTCTCGGCAATGGAACCATTTTTTGGTGTTGTGCAGTGTCGTTGTTTCAATACACGCTTGTGCATACACTGACCTTATTAACACTGGGGGATTTGATACCTAGGGTTCATCCAAATCATATCCGACAAAACCCCCTAAGAACCAGGATATAAATCCTCATCTAATGCCGAGGAATGTCTCACCCGAGATTCAAAGAGGATCTCAGAGATAGATCATAAGGTCTTATGTCCGGGATGGAGTGTTGTGACAAATATTACCCTGCAGATAGGCTAAGCTCCCCTTTGGACAAAGATTCCTATATTTCATCCAAACACAGAAGAGAACAATTGGTTACTACTTTCCCTATAGATCTAACTAAATCAATCAAGCAAGAGAGAGAAGAAGAATGTAGTGCACCTTGTTTTGATGTTCATCCTCACTGCTCCAATCTCAATGCTTGGTCTCCAAACTCCTCAACACAACTGATATCTTGAAAAGACTAGAAAATAAACTCTTCCTCCTACTCTATATGATTATAAAAATAATATATATCTATGAGGACTGAAATGACAATAGACAAGCAAATGTAAAACACAAGAACTTAAAGGGAATAGGGAAAGTTGATATTAACCGTAAATCCAAAGAAGGCACTTACAAAGAATGATTTAATATGTTGTCACTTATCCAAGATCTCCTCATCCAAACCTTTCATGAATATTGACATAAAAATGTAGATGCTTCATTCAGAATAAAAGGTTTGATACCTCAATTGTTCCCCCCTTCACCTTGGATATACCTTCAATATATAGGTTTGAGAGGCACAACTACCATGATAAAATGAAGGCAATAGATGATTAATTTGGTATTAGATCCTATCATAGATCCCATATCATAGGATTCGAACACAACAAACCTCATCCCAATATATATGGCCCTTAGAAAGAGGTGGAGGATCCCATGATTCCCTCTAACAAGATTGGTGCTCCCCTAGAGTTGAACATAGAGTGCCATACTATAAGTTGGTGCTCCCCTAACATCACAAGGGGGTGCCACCTGATGAAGTGGTACTCCCCCAGCATGGCCAAGGGGGGGCCACCCTTCATAAATTTCCCAAAAATGATTGATTTTCCAAGAAAAAGGTGTGCTTTTGTCCTTGAAATGATGGGTTTCTTCCTCCAATATGACTTAGGGGTCATGGAAAATGTCTTTCATGGTGTCAAAGGGTTGTGAAACTTAGAAAAGTGAATGAGACACTTGGTGAGGTTAATACGATAGTTATGACAGTGCATGTGACACTTAACAAGGTTCATACGTCACTTTGCGACACTTAGGTTATGAAACTCAAGTGTGACATTTTGATGTGTAACAGATTCCCCCTAAAGTGTGAGGTTAGAATAGAAATTGATGAACGAAAAACTTTACAAATTCTTCAATGCAAGGGTGTTGGAGTAGGAGAATCTGGCAGAAGTTGCAAACAATCATGAGTCAATATACAAATATGTTCCATTTATGAGGCATGCATACCTATGCTAGAAATACTAGATGACTCAAAGCATGGCCTCCGACCAATACACTATGGATCCATGAAAATAATGACTAAGGACATGACCACCAAAAATATAATGTGCATCCATACCTCCATGACATGAACTTATCGCAACCATGAAAAATACATAGTGGAGCTACGAGATGACAAAACATAGCCACAGATCAATACAATGTGGATATATGTGACAGTATATATATATATATATCAATAATATTGTCAGTATGGTGATTATATTGAAATATTTTATATGATCAAATGATCTCCATTGCATCCTGGGAAATGAACATAACAGAGTGAGCACCCAACATAGGTTATTCACCCCGATCCCCAAATGGTACAAATCTAACCATGTGAATAGATTATTTGATGTCAAACATGGTAGAAACCACTTGATTACCATTCATCGAGGTAAGTTGTTAACAAGTGCGAGGGAAATCACCAATGATGACAATGACTCCCAATGTACCCTAGTACAGTCAAATGAATGTGAATAAATGTGTTGAGGTTAAACATTCGTGGAATCATCCAATCAGATGTCAATGATGTAAAATTATTGTCATAAGAGAGGAGGCCTTCCATTAAGGAATGCAGGTCCCAAGGTACTAACTGGTTTCTATGTCTAATTCCCAGATAATGTGTTGAAGCCGATAGGAAACTAATCATCGAAGGAGGGCCTTGAGGTATCCCCCATCATCGACACGAAACTGAAACAGGAAAGTGATAAAATATGGTGAATCAAATGAGTATGGACTGACATAGGAAATGGAAACTAGTAATACTACAGATGCATGGTTTGAAGTGAAACTTCCCTTGAGCATGATGAGGCATGACAACTAACTTGGTATCATTTGACTTGACGAGTACTAAGAACATAATGTGATGGTAATAAGAACACTCTTCGATTGAAATGAAAAAGTATAACGAATCGTGGAATCAGTGTGACTTAGAGACAAGAAGATTACCCAACTATAATACAAGATGCAAACATGTGTCATATTCAAGGGCGACAATAGCTTCCATAGTAGATTCCAAAAAAATATACCCACTTCCTTCAGTTTTATTCACCATCCAAATATATGAGTACCTATTTATTTTTTAACGATCTTGAGGAGGATAACATATGGTTGGTATATCTCACCTTCGGTAAGTCCCTCTTCACATGTTTAACAAACCTTAAGAAGTAAGGGTTCGGTCCTGTATGGGTCCTGGAGATTGGACTCACATAGGTACTTCGATGCATAGTTTTATGAGCCCAAAGAAGGTAAAATAAGTTGTTTTTCACATTTGGAGAGTCTGAAAAGAAGTTAAAGACGAGTCCATGGATGTATTTTTCATAAATTTAGTCTCCCAAGCTCGAAAAAAGTGCAAAACAATACATGGGAGAACTCTTCTAGTCATGCTTGACTAGAGTATTCCTTTTTCATAATTATTCTCGTGAGGCCGAAAAAGAGATAAAATACCACTCGAAAGACGCCCTTTAAAAACTTTTAAAGAGTGAAAAAGGAACCAATCTCACTCGACAACAATATTTGCATGTTTACGGAGTTTGAAAATAGCTTAAAGGAGACTCCAAAGAGTTCCTTTTTCATATAGATTTTACAATTCCAAAAAATAGATAAATGTATACTCAGTAACTTATTCTCATGTTTTAACAAGCACGAGAAAGAACAAAGACTGCGATTGTTCTAGAAAAGAATACTACGTTATGATGGGAATAACCCCTGAGCAAGGATCACTCCTAGTAGTGTGTCTCTCTAGAGGTATTGTGCCCCGATATTGCGTGATAGAAGCTAGTGGATTCATTACAACATGATGTCCAGAGGCTAGAGACCTCCCCCCCAAGCATCGTTTCTTTTGGCGACTCTTCTTATTTCCTCATTTAGGTGTCTGGTTACTAATGGGAACATTTTCACTAGGAGGAGGAAAAGACGGTTCAATTATTTGATCTAGAGTGAGACTTGATTCTAATGGAGGTGGGTATGTTTCATTTTTTAATGAGCTTGACAGAGATGATGAACTATGCTCGTAAGCATCTATTTCATTTTTTAATTAGTTTGGCATACGAAAATAACCATGCTTGTCAAGATTAGGTACTATCAAAGGATCAAATGATTCTAGGGATTGTCAAACCTAATTTAAAATCATATTTAACGTGGCAACCTACATGGTTGTAGGAGCTGGAAAAGGAGAAACCACCATGAGAAAGGAATCCTTAAGAAGGCATACTCCTACACTCTTAAGATGAGGCTATCCTAGAAATGGGTCATTATCCACTACAACATTGTGGAGGTCTGGATTTATATAGTCCAGTTGGTTAAAAATGATTATTTTTCCTTGATGGGGAAATCATAAAATATGAAACATCAAAGATGCGATGACAATCATCACATAGAACCAACTATGACCAAGTATCAAATTGTAATCCAGGGGTGTGTCAACCACTTTGATATCGACTGAAAAAATATTACCTTTCAATGTCATAGTGAAATATTTTAAGTGTCTATGAGGTTGGAAACCACATCCATCAAATGATTTCAAGGTGGTAGGAGACTGGATAATAGTGAAGAAAGAATATTACTTGATCCATGTGCAAAAGGATATGTATGTGCAAGTGGTTGAGTCAGAGTTACTTTGGTCACTGATGTTTCTGGTAAAGATGAAGCACCAACACTATCGACTATAGGAGTTGTGGAAAAAGATAAATTACCAAGTCCTTTAGGAAAACCAAAAGATGATGGGTTCACACCAAAAGAATGTGTAGTGGTGGAACCAGGCAGTAATTTATAAGAAGAATATGCATCAAAATATATCGTGGATGGAAGATAAGTGAGCGGTTCACAAAGTGGATTAGTAAAAATAGGATTCACGTAAGATGCAAGTATTTCTATGAAGGTTGTGACCGATTATTCTACATGTTTTCCACTTCTAGGAGCTACACTCCCAGTCTTCGAAAGTTGATATTCTATCATTCTTTCGTAAGAAAAGTTTTTTTGAGGTTCTTGACCATCCGGTTCCATACCTTGTATACTATTAAATCTTCGATCCTAAGTATGACTATGAAAGTCAAAGAAACACACTTATATGAAAACTAAAAGAAATCAACCAAGAAATAATAGGCTCAAGGATATTTCAAACATAGGATATCAAGTTTCCAATAAAGAAATGAGAAGAAGTTACCCAGACCTCCAAGTAACAACCCTTATTGGGGAAATAAACCCTCACTTTCACGAGGTGACGCAAACCCCCATCACCTCTTGGGGCTTGCACAACCTACCAGTCTAAGGATCGATCATCTTTGGAGATAAATTAGCTCTTGGGATCCTACTGAACCCTGAAAATATTATACCATAGGATTTATATCTCTTCCCTGTGCATAAGTTCAAGCTCACGAGGTTCCTAACACTCCATCAGAGTCATCCACATGACCTCGTGTCGAAACTGTGGGCTTGATTTCAAACTGAACGAAGAATTCGGGACTTCAGATCTCCAAGCTCCGGGAGCTCCAAAAATAACATGCGACATTCCTCCTGAATGTTGAACATGCGAATGGCTAAAAAATCAATGGTACATAGGGGTTTCAAGACTCCGGGCTTCGGGAGTCCTGACCCAACAACTATGAAAATTAACCGAACACTGAATAGGGGAACCTCCAGGTTCGTATATCGGATGAATTTCATCTTCTTTTGATGGATAGTTTGTATTTACTCCGTTCTCTATTATTCATATCTTTCCACTACACAACTTGTGCTTCCACCCAAATCCGCAAAATCCAAATATACGGGAGGTTCAATAAAAAGGTCCACGTGTTCTTGTGAATGGAAGGTTGTGATGGGCTCCATCCTTCGGCAGCTCTCGACCTAGAACAAATTACAACCCAATTCCTAGGGAGTGCCAAATCTTTGGACTCCAGGATCTACTGACACATGACTCTTTCCACCAATGGTTAGGATTCATTACAAGCTTCGAAACTTTGGGAGTTTCACAAACTTTTGCAATTACACCCCAACTCTTCAAAATTGTCAGACTTATGAATTATGTCCTATCTACAGACGTGTTTCCTCACAAATGTATGGTCCAAATTCACTTTGGATCTCGAGACTTTGGGAAACTTGCCTCCTTTTCACACAACACACGAAAACCTTCAAATACACAACGTATGAAGGAATTCAGGGGTTATCACTCACGTTGTTTTCCCAGATATGACGACTAGGAAATTTCTAAATCCTCCTTGGGCGGATCTCTTCCACTCGACCTTGAAATTGTGAGGGACCTCCTTCTAAAGTATTTTTTCACTCTCCCTGCTGAGATTTATTGCTCGAAGTGATTCATAACTTCGGCACACACTTTGTGCTTCACTAAAAACTTGAAGATTTTCAGGAAATCTTCCCACACACTCCTTATGCTCCTCTACCTTAGAAATTTTTCAACACTTTACCAACTGTTGTCCCTATGCTCACCTTGCAAGTGTCTTCTTGATATTTTATACTCCAATGAGTATGCATGCACTCCCTGCAATTACTCTTAAAGTTTCATGTTATTCCTATTGAGATACTGAGTCTGAACATGAATATGCCTTCACACTCCTTGCATGGAAACTATGCACTCCTTGCACCAACTCTTCAGAAGAGAAAAAAAATGAAACTTATAGAACACTATAGGTTCATTCAATTAACCATGAAATGCACACACAGGAATATAAAACACATAAATAAAAAACCATAACATTACCCATTTACTCAAAGGTAAACATATACAAACTCAGAGTCTGAAAGAAATCTTCCTCTATTATACTCTTTCAACAAAGCATTTACAAAGTTCTCTTAAGAAACTCTCTACAACATCTCTTCAACAACTCTTCAACGACAATTAAAATTCTTAGTAGCCTCATTTGGTCATAGATTACACATACTTATACATGGAGGGGCTTCTCGAGCCTTCCTTCCAGCCTATCTTAGGGCTATCATATCACAATTAAAAAATTATCCTATTAAGCCTTATTACAATAAATGGCATTTACAACCTAGATATGGTTCGATTCTCAATATCTGTACAACCCCTTAAGCATTAAAGAAATTACAATCTCATGTGATCTCATACAATGGCTCTTTCCTCAAAACATTAAAGTTCTTTAATTGCAATTATTTCAAAACATTAAATGATGTGCTCTCCTTGGGATCCAAAACATTTTGAACATGTGCGTTGGATGTTGATTTGTCCTCCACTTGCCTCATTGAACATTGATGGTGATGCTCCTGCATCATACTACTCTAGACAAAAATATTCATGGAATCCTATCCATGAGCTCCTGCACTGTCTTTCCATGTTTTTGGATATCATATTCAGTTATCCAACTGACACCTTCTACTAGATGGTCCTTCCACTTAACAAGATCCTCATAATAAAATTTTCTTTTGGTCTTCTTAGCAATCCTCTGGTCTAAATTTTCTCCATCTTTGGTTCTCTGTTATGGGCATCTGTTGCTTCCACTGAATATCCTCTTGACCATATGTCCCTTATGTATCATCCATCATGTAATGGCACATGTCTGCTACATTGAATATTGGCGATATTCCAATGTCCTCTGGAAATTCAATCACATAATCATTTCAACAATTTCTCTGAGGATCTTACAATGTCCTATCTTTTTCATCTTCAATTTGTTATATTTCCCTTTTAGAAATCTCTCCTTCCTCAGATGTGCTAAAACATGATCTCCAATTTCAAATTTTACCTCTCTTGTTCTCTCATCTACTCTGTTCTTGTACTTCTGGTTTCTATTATGTAGTTGTCCCTTGATTTGATCATGCAACTTCTGCATCTTTGCTGGAAAGTCCCCTGCTCCTGCACTTCAACACTCATCTCATCAAAAAATATATTAACTCTGAAATTTGTGTTAGATTCATTCCATACAGTATATAGAAAGGGATTTTACCAGTGCTCCTATTTTGTGAATCATTATATGCAAACTCTGCTTGGGGATGAATTTGATCCCATTGGCTATTGTGTTCAGTGACTAAACTCCTTAATAGGTTTCTTAAGCTCTGATTCACCACCTCAGTCTGTCCATCTGTTTGAGGATGATATTATGAATTGAAAGAAAATATTTTCCCTAGTTTCTTCCACAAATCCCTTCAAAACTATCCCACAAACTTAGTGTCTCTGTCTGAAACTATACTCCTTGGCAATCCATGTAATTTCACAGTTTCCTTGAAAAACAAATTTGGTATATGAGTAGCATCGTTGGTTTTGTGACATAGAATGAAATGTCCCATATTTGAAAATATGTCAACCACTATGAATATCAAATCACTTCCTCTCTAGGTTCTTGGTAATCCCAAAACAAATTCCATACTTATAACATCCCATGGCTTGTCTGGAATAGGAAATGGTTCATATAATCCAATATTATGTTTGTTTCCTTTAGCATACTAGCCGATTCTGCATATTTCCACAAATTTATTTACATCGGACCTCATTCATAGAAAGAAATATGAAGAACTCAATTGCGCATATGTTTTATCATGGCCAAAGTGTCCATCCAAACCTCCACTATGTTTATCCTTCAACAAGTTATCCCTCATTGAGGATTTCAGGATACACAATTGACTTCCATTGAATAACAATCCACCTTGGATCAGATAATCCATCCACTAATTTTTTTCCCTGATAAAAGGGTTCTTATATGCCTCATAAGCCTCCTTGAAATATGCATCTTCTTGATACATCTCCTTAAGGTGTTCAAATCCTAAAGTCTCCACTTCGAATTCCTGTGAGATCAAACATCTCCTGCTCAAAGCATCTGCAAATTTGTTAGTGCTTCCACTAATATGCTTAATACAAATAGTAAAATTCATCATGAATTCTACCCATTTGGCATGTCTCTGGTTCAACTTCTCTTGTCTGGTTATAAACTGCAAAGCCCGATTGTCATTATACAAAACAAACTCTTTCGGAAAAAAGATAATGCCTCCATTTTTTCAAGGCTTGAATTAGAACATAAAATACCTTATCATATGTGGAACACTTCCTCTTAAAATAATTCATCTTCTCACTGAAATAATCAATAGGATTATTTTCTTGACTTAAAACTGTGCCAATGGCTACTCCACTAGCATCACATTTAACTTGAAAAGTTTTCTTAAAATCTGGTAGAACTAAAATAGGTTGTTTTGTCATATTTGATTTTATCACTCTAAATAATTTATCAGCCTCCTCTATCCAATTAAAATACTTATGCTCCTTCTTCATGGTGTCCAGTATAGGTGCTCAAATACTATTGAAATTCCTGATGAATATCCTGTAAAATCTTTCCAATCCATAAAATCTTCTTACCTCGAACAAAATTCTTGGAGAAGGCCAATCTCTTATTTTCCTCACCTTCTCCAGATCCATATTCAATTCATTTGAAGAGATTATGAATCCCAAATATACAAGTTTTTTTTCATGAAAGAACATTTCTTCAAATTTACTAACAAATTCTCTTGCTACAACCTCTTCACCACCATATTTAGATTTCTCAAATTCTCCTCTTCAGTCTTACTGAAGATTAATATATCATCCAAATAAAAAATCACAAAATTACCAATAAAGTCCTTGAGTACTTCATTCATCAACCTCATAAAGGTACTTGGTACATTAATTAAGCCAAATGACATAACCAACCACTCATACAATCATTCATTCATTTTGAATGTTGTCTTCCATTTATTTCCCTCTCTCATCCTTCTTTGATGATAACCACTCTTCAAGTATATTTTGGAAAAATAACTATCTCCACTCAAGAAATCTATTAAATCATGCATTATGGGTATAGGGAATCTATACCTGATGGTTATCTTGTTGATGGCTCTTGAATCTATGCACATTCTCCAAGATCCATCCTTCTTTGGAATCAACATAATTGGTACAACACACGGGCTCAAAATTTCCCTGATCAAACCTTTATCCAACAACTCTTGGACATGATTCTTGGCCTATTCATTTTCTTGAGGTGTCAATCTATATGTTTATTTATTTGGAAAACTTGCTCCTGGAATAAGGTCAATATGGTGACTAATACTACTGATGGGTGGTAAAGAGTGAGGTAACTCATCCACCACAATATCAATGAAGTCATCTAATAAATCTTGGACTTCTACAGGAAAATCATTCATATATGTACTTGTGAGAATGACTCTCGTCTTACTTATAACAACAAACTACATTTCCTATTCCTTCTTGACTTGTTTCAAGAGTTCCTTCCCACTCATGAGAAGTATACTTGGACTAGATTCCTCTTTGATTTCTTTGTCTTCTATGGGAAACAACATATGATTACAACCATTATCCTCCAGGGTATAAGTGTTATTTCTCCATTCATGTATGACATTCCTTTCATATTTCCATGTTCTTCCCAACACAACATGACAAACATCCATAGGTATCACATCACATAGAACTTCATCATTATAACCACCTATCTTAAACTCAACCTTGCATTATCGACTTACCATGACTTTATTCCCTTTCTGCAACCACAATACATTATACATATTTGGATGTACAATTGTCTCTAGCTTTAGATTTTCCACCATCTCTATGAATACAAAATTATCAATGCTTCCACTGTCTATGATCACCTTGCATACCCTATCTCTGGTCTTGCAAGCAATTCAGAACAAACTGTTCCTCTAGACTATTTCTCTTACCTCTTTCTCTACCTTTATGATTACTTTCATCATCATGAGTGATATTCCTTCTTCCATCTCTTCTTCCTTCATCTTTGTCTCCACATTATTGTTCTGTGCTTCAGAAATGTGATCTTCTACACCTCCTGTATTCTTTTTCTCGGTACATTCCCAAGACATATGCCCTATTTTTCCACATACATAACATTTTACTTCTCCTCCTCTACCTCTTCCTCTTCCTATAGGAAAATAGGTTGTTCCTCCATAGTGTCCTCCTCTAGAACTTCCTCTTCTCTCTGTGTGACTATGATATCTTCCTGCTTCTAGTCTGGGATTCTGGAACTTTTCTCTGAAGGTGCCTCTGCCTCTGTTAGGACTCTTTCCTCTATTTCTTTGAATTTTCTTTCTTTCCAACTTTTCCTCTTATTTCATGGCTACCTGATAATCTTCTTCCATGATTCTCATTATCATCATGATGATCTCATCCTGTATTTCATATCTCAGGCCATTAATGTACCTGGAAACTTTTTCTTCATCATTTTCCCTATGACCTTCCCTGAGGTTTATCTTCTAAAACTCTTTGGTGTACTCTTTCACCAAAAACCTTTCTCTCTCAGATTTTGTAGTTTTCTAAATAGATTCACTTGATAATCCTTGGGTATGAATTTATCCTTCAACTTAGCTACAATTCTATCCCATATCTTGATTTTGGACTTACCTTTGCATCTTCTGGCAGCTTGCGATTCGTCCCACCATAACATTGCATGTCCTTTCAATTTGGTTACAACATGATTTAATTTTTTCTCATCATCAATCTCCTCATAATCGAAGTAATTATCTAAATCACTTATCTAGTCAAGCAGTTCCTCCACATTTAAATTACCTTCATACATCAAGACCTCTATTTTTTCTCTGGTTCCCAGTTTGACAATAGCTCTCACCAGTCGCTCCTCTGCTACTTGTTCTCCTTGAACTTATTCAACTTCTACATCTTCATTTTTAGATTCACTGATGTCACCAACATCAACTTCTCTTCTCTATGTTGTCTCCATGGTGTCAAACCTTGCATGAAGTTGTCTCATCTCCTCTTCCATGGATGCATTTACCACTAGTTTGTCTTTGCGTCTTCTTGGTGGCATGATTCCAAGTATTCCTTTCACACAGAGTTCAATTTCCTTCTCAATACCACCTAATGATATTGAAAAAGTATGTTTTCTTTCTTTACCTGTTGTCTACAGACACAATAATTCTCTGATACCACTTCATGCAAACCCTAATGACATCCTAGGGCTCGTACAACCTCCCGGTCTAAGGATCGATCACCTTTGTAGTTGAATTAGCTCTCGGGATCCTGTTGAACCCTCGAAATCTTATACCACATACCCTTTCTCTCTTCCCTACGCATAAGTTCAAGTTCATGAGGGTCCTAACACTCTAATAGAGTCTTCCACGTGACCTTGGGTCAAAACCGTGGGATGGATTTCAACTTCAGCGAAGAATTCGGGACTTTGGAGCTCCAGGATCCGAGAGCTCCAACAATAACACGTGACATTCCTCCTAAATGCTGAACACGGGAATGGATGAAAAATGGCAAGGATCAATGACTCTCGTTATGCATCACAAACGATGGTACATAGGGGTTTCAGGACTTCGGGCTTCGAGAGTCCTGATCCAACAACTATGAAGATAAACTGAACGCTGAATAGGAGAATATTCAGATTCGTAGATCCAACAGTCGTCGTTGGATTTTGATGGATAGTCTATATTTAATCCACGCTCCAGTATTAAGAGATTTCCACTACACAACTTTCACTTCCTCCCAAATACACAAAATCTGAATATATGGGAGGTTCAATCAATGATCCACGTGTTCTTGCAAATGGATGGTTGATATGGGCTCCAACCTTCAGGCCTTCGGGAGTTCTTGAACTAGAAAAAAACACAACCCAATTCCTCTGGAGTGTTAGATCTATGGACTCCAAGATCTGTTGACATGTGGCTCTTTGCGCCAACGATTAAGATTCGTTCTGGGCTTCATAACTTTAGGAGTTTCACACACTTATGCAATTACACCCTAACTCTTTCGAATTTCCAGACTTTCAAACTCTTTTGGATTTGCAGATGCGTGTCCTCAAAAATGGTTAGTCCATATTCACTTCGGATCCTAGGACTTCGGGAAACTCACCTCCTTTACACACAACACGTGGAAACCTTCGAAGGACTTCAAGGGTTATCACTCATGCTATTTTCCCATATCTGACGGCTAGGAAATTTTTAATTCTTCCTCAGGCATATCTCGTCTAGTCGACTTTGAAATTTTTATGGACCTCTTGCTAAAGGATTTTGTCACTCTCCCTCCTAATTTTTATCGCTCGAAGCGATTCATACTTTTGATGCACACCATGCGCTTCACTGAAAACTTGCATATTTTCAATAAATATTCCCACACACTCCTTACGCTCATCTTCCTTAGAAAATTTTCAACTATTGACTAAGTGTTGGCCCTATGCACACCTTGTAGGGGTATTCTCGAGCTTCTATACTCCATTGAGTATATGTGCACTCCCTGCACTCAGTCTTATATTTTCACGTTATCCCTCCTGATCTACTGAGTCTGAACATGACTCTGACTTCACACTCCTTGTGTGGCAACTATCCGCGCCTTGCACCAGTGCTTTAGAAGAGAAAAAATTGAAACTTACATAACATTATAGCTTCGTTCAATTAACCATGAAATGCACACACAAGAATATAAAACACAGAAAAGAAAAATAATAACATTACCCATTTACTCAAAGGTAAATATATAAAAAATAAGAGTCTGAAAGAAATCTTCCTCCATTATATTAATTCAGTGAAGCATTTACAAGGTTCTCTTCAACAACTCTCTACAACAACTCTTCAACAATTCTTCAACAAAAATTACAATTCTTAGCAGCCTCATTTGGGCATAGATTACACATACTTATACATGGAGGGGATTCTCAATCCTTCCTTCCAACCGATCTTAGTGCTATCATATCATAATTAAAACATGATCCTACTAATCCTTATTACAATAAATGGCATTTACAACCCAGATATGAGTCGATGCTCAATATTTGTACAACCCCTTAAGCATTAAAGAAATTACAATCTCCTACGATATCATACACTTGATATTTCCTCAAAACATTAAATCCATTTAATTATAATGCTTTCAAAATAGTAAATGACATGCTCTCCTTTGGATCCAAAACATTTTGAACACGTGTGCTGGATGCTAAGTTGTCCTCCACTTGCCTCATTGAATGTTGATGGATATGCTCTTGCATCACGGGGTCACCCTCCAAGGGTACTGAGAGTGTGTTGTGACATCTTCCCCAGGTACCATGGGAATACCCCCACAGTCACCTGTGTAGATACCTAGGAAAGGGAACCAAGCTTACCAACTCCTAGTCAACCTCTGGGCAGGTACAGATGAAAGTCGGGGCCAAATGTATGGGAAGGTATAGACGACAGTCGGGATTGAATGTATGGGGATGATATCAAACTATGAAATTATTCTAGAGGAATCATGACAAGTGTGTCGTAGATACTTCACACACACCTAGGATTCATTTTTCCTAAGGTTTTACCTATGTTTATTAGTCATTATCTAGTCTCCTACATTTTAGGGAGAATATTCCTTTTCCTACATTCTAAGGGAATATTCTCTTCAATTCACACTTCAGTTGGATTAGTTGAGTGGATTATTAATGCCACATTGGTTCCATCACCATGAGACATTGGGATCATCACTGTTAATGCACACTTTCCTTGGGATTATCACTAGAGTGGTGCATTAGTAATGCTTTCATTCAATTAACTCAAGACTTGTTATCGCACAATCTGTACTTTCCCAAAGCCCAAGGCAAGTGAATGAAATATTGGCATAACAGGGGGTGACCTATCACTGCCACCTTAAGAGGAAACCCCTTTCTATTTAGAAGTATATCAAATTTAACCCAGGGGAGACGTCCCTAGTGACCTAAAGGGATGATAAGACTAAGTCAAGGATGCAAGAAAACCCCCCTCTCACTGTTCACTCAATTCAAAAGGTTCTTAAGGTATTTAAGGGATGAAGAAATGGTAAAATATGGAGTGTACTTGCCCAGAACAAGACAACAAAGAAAATATGGCAGCTTTCAAGTACAAAATATGATGTTAATGCTTCTTAAGACCATGAACCTTCAAAAACTTGGCTAGCTGATGTAAAGTTGCAGCAATGCAATAGTTTATAACAACAATGAGTATTTTTTAACATACACAAGAATTATGCCTTGAAATTTCTTGAAAAATACAAGAAAAAGTAACTTTGACTAGGAAAATTGATAATAAATTGTCACAAGAAAAGTTGGCAATGTTTAGATAGCATTTAATATCACTTTTGCAGAGAAGTTTCTGCAGTTATATGGCTGTGTCAATATTTTGTAACAACAACAAATTCTAGTGCTCAAAATTGCAAGAAAACACCATGCAAACTCAACATTTATCGAGTAGATTGTTTGGCAATTGTCATAGGTGATTTACAGATGAGCTAAGTGTGAGTTATGTAGGTGAATGCGGAAATTTAGCATGATTTTGTATTGTTGTACAAATGATTTGCAACAACAACAAGTTAGTTAATGAATTATTATAGTTTTAGGTTAGTATAAGTTATCAAAAGCTTCAAGGAAGAGAGTTTGAATGTTTAATCAATCCTTCAATAAGAGAGAGGCTAGAACTAGTGCCTTCTAGGGATTATGGAGTCAAGTGGATGGCTTCTTCTAAGGCTGCAAATCAATTTTGATAGTGCACAAAACTCAAAGAGGAATTCATAGGATAAGTAGTAACTTAAGTCCCACTATGCATTTTTATCAAGAAAACAAGATACTAGGGTGTAGGAAATTCTAGGCCCTAGCACCTTGCTCTCCTTAGTATTTTTATGGGATAAGAGATTAGGATGACCTGGACAATTTAAAAATAAATTCAATTTAGACATAAATAAAATTAATTATCATCTAAAAAAACTTCCAAGTGTGACATCATGCCCTTATAGGGTGACGTTGAGGCCCTTAGGTGGAACGTTGGGCCTAAAAAGTAGGGTGCTTGGCCTCCAAAGGCCCGAGATGAAGCCCACACGTGCCACTAGGCTCATAAATGCCTCCAAATTAGAAAACCTAGCTATGGATAACATCTAGGGTCATGATGATGACATCATGGGCCTTCTAGGACCAACATCTACGTGGAAGAGAAAGATCCCCCTGGATCTAGGTCTGTCAGGGTGCCTCCAAAGGTGACATCCTTCTTTCTTCCTGGTGCAAATTTATGGTGTCTTTTTGCCCCTGGCCGGGGTTACATCATACATCTGTGGGATTTCAGCCCCATGAAGGTCCAAGATAATCATTCCCTCATTTGTACCTATTCACTGGGTGAGGTCCTACATCAATAATAATTAATCCCTCTAGGGGTTGATAAGTCGCAGGGATCATAACATGTAAATCACATCCAATAATCAAATATCCCAAACATGTGCATCAAAACCCCCCTTTACCCAGACACGTGCTCAAATATGTTATGCAATTTAACAATTAAAGTTTGGAGAAGGTCTCAGGGTGTCCTATTGGAATAATCCTCCTTAAGTTTGAGGTTTTTCCCATGTGAGAGACAATCTAGGTCATGTAAGTGTGTGAGGTGGTGTGGGGTAAGTGTTTGGGCATGGGGTAGAGATAACAAGGAAATGTAAATATTACCTATGGGTTCCTTTGTAGAGGGTGAATTTCACCTTGTCATGAATGCCATTGTTTCTTATCCCATTCATTTCCTTTTATTTTTAGCTTCATTTCTTTTGATCTTTCATTTTTTATTATTCAAAGGAAGAGTTGAGGGAAACTGTTGTGGCTTGGTGACCATAAGTGATAGTTTTATCCACAAACATTTCATGGAGATGAGAAGGGGCTCATGATGAGACCCCCTTTGTCTTGGCTATGCCACCAAGAGTCACCACCCTGGTTTGGTGACTAGATAAGTGGTAGTGTCATACCACTACATCCCCATGTTCATAATAGGTCAGCTCGTGATGAGACCTCCTATCCACCAAATAATAACTTGAGTGTTTATTTATTTTATGGGTTCCCTTTTATTACTAAGAATATTTTTACTACTTTCTTGGGAATCCCTGGGTGAAGCATCTCAAAGGTTTCATTTTTGGCTTTTAACTCTTGCCAACTACTTTTACCCTCTGGTCCTTTAGTTCGTTCTTCCCATAAGAAAAGGTACAACCCTTCCTAGTGTGGAAAATCCCAATTCTGGAACAAAGGTATGGAGGAAATAAGAGGAATAAAGATGGAAAGTGGTAAGTATGTAGGGAATGGATGATGACCTTTCATAGACCAACCCAGTGGAAACCCATCCTAAAGGAAGATCAACTTACTAGGGCATCATGTCACCCTTCCAGGTATGAACAAGTTAAACAAAATAATTTCCAAAAAAATGTTATGGAATGAAGGACAATCCAATGAAACATATTTAAGTACTTCAAGAATCAAAGTGACACATACCATGATACCTGGACTCATTACCTCATGGAGAAAGACTTACTGCTACTTTAGGACCAGGCTGGTGGGATGGATATTTTTGTTGCTGATAAATGGGTTGTACTAGATAAAAGAGAGGCCCCCCGAGTCCATGCTCAAGTCATATAGCTCTAGACACTCCACATTTAGGACCCTTGGGTACTGAGACACGATCTCCTTAGTTATCCCTAGGGTAGGGGATAACATGACTGAGAGGCTAGTTGACTTAGACTAGGTGACAGTTAACTCTCATAATTTTTGTTGTGTGTCTAGATCAATCTAGACCACCACTATGGTGCATTATCTCATACATTACGGTGCATCAATTGAGCTATGAAATCTATATCACTTGTATTGTATAATTATTTCATTCAACTAATACAATTCTTTGATTCTCTCTCTCTCTCGTTTCCATGTTTTCTCATTTTTCTGCAAACTGTATATTTCCTTTTCTAAATAGATGTTATATGTGTAGGTTCATCCACATTTCCATGGTATCAGAGCCGATGGATTGCTAGGAAAAATACACACCAGACTCTTTTTGAAGGTACAAAATATTGAAGACAATAGGAAAATAAAATTTCGAAAAGAATTGATTTTTACATCGTACAATTTCTTTGCATGGAAGCACAATATGGAATTGCATAACATATTCAAAGGAGAGGATTATACAGGTTAACCATGGCCACAAATACTAAAACCAAATCATCCATATAAAAATCCAAGTATCTGAATTGGATAGATAAAGCGTATAGAACTGTTTGCAGTCTCATTTCTCTTGAGGTCTTCTTTCACATATCCCGTTGTAAAACCTCCAATGAAGTCTGGACCACCATGTTAGGAAATTTTATAAAACAAGACGAGATGAGGGGACATATGATCGAGGTGGAATTTCTCACTTTGGATAAAAACACCTTCGACAATCTCTAATATTTTTTTACCAAATATAAGGATTTCTTGTCGCAACTCAAGGTTCACAGGGTTGATAAATCTAAGGAAGAGAAAGAAATAGTTCTTACCATTATTTCCAAACTTGGTCCAGAATAATTAGTGTTTGTATCTAAATTTCATTTAGTTAGGCTCGCTTCTGGACCCACCTGGACCATGCCCTCTCTTGAGGTATTTATCGAGAATTTGACACGAGCAGAACAAGCTCATCAACATGGGAAATATCAAAGGATAAAATGTGCATGCACTTGTTTTGCAAGATGGTAGCAGTCACCAAAATAAAAAATATAAAAATAAACACAAAGTTAAGGCACATGCAAATCCAAAGAAGGAAGGGTACTCAAAAACCTTCAATGATTCTTCAGGATCCAAAGGTGGAAAGGAAAGAAAAGAGGAGAAATGTAGTTACTGCCAATGAGGATTCCATTCAGAATCTACATGCATGCAGACGTAGATAGATCAAATGAAAAAAATACTTTAAGAAAATAATCTTGGATATCACTTCCCCAATGGTGCCAAGAAGAAGAAGCTAGAAGATAAAAACCACAAGAAAGGTAATTCTATCCATGCTTTGATTTCCAATAAATTATCTCCTGATGATTGGATTGTATATTGACGTGCATCACACCACATGGCATCCACAAAGGAATTCTACTCTTCATTGGATGCATGCAAAGTTCCTCCTATTTTAATGGGGGACAAATCTCTAGCCGAAGTGATCGACAAAGGGAGAGTTGGATTCACAAATAGGAGCTTCGAGAATGTCCTACACATTCCCCAAATCTCTATCAATATTATGTCCATGTATCAAATGATAAACTCTAGCACCGAAAAGAGAGTAGTATTCACAATGGATTCTATGGATATCTATGACATGAAAACCAATTCCAAAGTTGCTACTGGTGAGGTAAATCACCAATCCATATTGATGTAGGAGCATCACTCCATCGCAGTACACACCAACTCATTAACATGTGTGGTGCACATTCAAGGAAGGATAGGCGTCGCCCTCTCGTTTTTTCCTCGAGAATCCAAGGCATGATCAAGGCATTAATTGAGGACAAGCTGGAAGAGCCAGATCATGATTTTTCACAAGCTAGAGATAAGGTCATCATTAATATGCTGACGGGAAAATGGATCTACATTTGATTTGGAGCAGAATTTCCATCATTGTAATTTGGCCTTTCGATAAGCATTAGGGATGGTGATTTGAACCATTGGTTAGCTTGAGAAGGAAGCTCATTGAGCCCCTCTTGCATAAATCTTTGTATTGTAAGAAAGGTAGAGGTTAGGTGGGGACTGTTAGAGAAAACTCAGTGAGCCGAGACTCAATTGTAGCTCAGACTCCACCATTAATGGAAAATGACAGTTTTTCCTGTTTTACATTTCTATTCAATGGATGTTGTGTTTTGAATGTCTTTTATATGCATTTGAGTTGTAGATGAGTGTTAGAAATCATCTGCAGGGATAGAGATATAGTTTTCTATCCGAGAGTGTGTTGAGTCAAGTCTTGTTCTCTAGGCTAAGTGAAAGGAGTGCGCTAAATAGCTGGAAAACTCTGTAAGCCAATGCAAGGAGTGCATTTTTGAACTCAGTGGAGTTAGAAGAGAAGTTGCCAAGAGGGCACACCAAATTAATTTACAGACTCAGGGAGAAATTTCAAGGCAGTTAAGTCCCTTGAAAATAAAGCCTGTATGAAGAGAGACATAGTTCAGAGTTGTTGAACAGTCTGGAATACTCTTCCAGGAGGGCATCGAGATTGTGTGAGAATACCTAGGAACTACACTATTGAAGCTGTAGAATAATTCCAGAATTTCTGAACATTCTGGTGAAGGAAGGATTTGTAAGAAGTGCATCGACAAAGGAAAGGAGATGCCTTAAACCTTTCCATAAGGGTAAGAGAGAAGCCATCTAGAAGCTGAGATGAGCGCAAGGAGTGTGCCCAAAAATTGTAAGTTCATCTTACAAAGTTCAGGAGGAAGAGTGAGGAACTTCTAGGAGGGCACGAGAAACTCATAGAGGAATTTGGAACCTTGCAGGTTCTCAAGCTGAGCAAAGTCACAAGAGAGTTGCACAGATTTCTGCAAGGAGTGCAGAAAGGAGCCTTCAAGAAAAACCTAAGTCTCGAAAGGATAAGTTTACGTTAAGTTTGAAATGGAGTCGAGGACTTGCCAAAGTCCCGAATATGGAGAAGTCATTGATTTTCGAGGAGGAGACAGGTGGAATAAGATCGAGAGGTTCAGGAGAAGGAACTTTGGAAGGTTTGCACGAGAAAACAAGGATCTTCTCAAAGTCGCAAAGAGTGATTTCAATCCAATTCGTTGGATATAGAAGGACGTGTGGTAGAGGATCAATGTGTCACTGATTCACGATCGGAAGAAGCAGAGTTGAGAGGAGACATGAATCGCGAAGTCCGAACTCACAGTTTGATCATAGTCGTTGATCACGGAAAGAATGAGGGCCGTAGATTTGGTCCCGAGGAGTTCGTCGATTCGAAAATTAGAAAAGGAGGAGGAAAAAAATTCATGAAAGTCCCGAAGTGTGGGGTCATGAAGGGAGTTGACCCATAGTCATAGTCTATTCTCACATCAATGAGGAATACTAGCCTTGAGATCTAGTGTCATTAGCGCAAGAGATAAAAGCGCAAGGAGAGGGTCCACAAGTGCCACATAGTGGGAACTGAGGAAGTAAAAAGGCCCTGTGTCAAGTCAAATAGGCTCCATCAAGAGCCCTATGAGTCATTCGATTCAATGACTTGAATGATCCTAGACCGGGAGGTCATGCCAGCTGAAAGTAGGGAAGTGGGGTTCTCACCAAGAGTGGTATCATAGATTTATATCGTCTGTAGAGTGTGGGAAAAAGGAGATTAGAGCATGCTTTCTCTTGTAGATAGCAGGTGAAGGGAGAAACGAAGGAGATCAGAGATTGCTTCTCTCAGCAAAGGGAAAGAGACAAAGGAGCCGATGCATAATTTATTTATGTAAGATGGGGAGACAGGGTGTGATGCTCTGTTGGAAATATTACAAGGTGTGTAGTAGATGGTAAGCAGCTAGGTGGGCTGTAGATGAAACAAGATGGAAGTCGAAGGTCATATATGAAAACGAAGAAGAGTCCACTTCCAGAAGATCAATGTGGAGATGGACAAAGATATCAGTGAAATCTGAGCGGAAATGGAGAAGCTTGCATTTAAGATGCAGTGGGAATCAAAGGTACAATGGAGGTACGAATGGCCTGTTTGAAATTTATTGGATAGAAGGCAACAACAGGTGTTAAAGAGGTGGTTGAGGCATGCTAAAAACCTTGGTCATAAGGGACAAATAATTGGCAAGAGTCTCATAGATTTCCAGGTGGGCAATGAGAAGGGATCAATGGATATCGTAAACTGCTAGGTGGGCAGAGAAGACATCTAGGATTTCCACGTGGGAAAGGGAGAAGAGGTGAGATCAGTTGGGATATCATTGGAACATGAAGAGGAGGTAGGAGAAAAACCTCACTCAAAGGGAGATTCATGCATAAATGTGAGATGTGTGAATGAAGATGATGACAAGTTAGAAACTTTTATCACAACAAAGGAAGAGAATCAGTGGGATGTTCTAATCATTGGGGGATTCGATATATTCCTACCAAGTGGCCAAGGAAAGGATAGCACATATGTTGCAGATGCGAGAGGGAGACAACCAACAAATACTATCAAGGAGGAGAAGGAACAGATATTGATGTCTGTCCCGACAGAAGAAGAAGAGAATTCAGCAGGACCACTCGATGTTTTTAGCCAGGAAGTTGAACAGGAGGTGACTGCAGAACTGGAGTCTGCAGTGGAAGAGGAAGCAGGCAACATGGAATTTGATGGTATGTGCGAAGAATTTGAATCTCTTGAGAGGAGACTAGAAGTGCAAGGCATGCACATCCAACAGGTTACGTTGGAAGAAGATGAAGGACCACACCAGCATGACAAGGAGATAGGGAAAGATGGAACAAAAACAGCTGAAAAACTAACATGGATCAATCTATCAAGGGAAGCAGCTAAACGATAGTTCAGTATGGAGACTGAAGAAGTAGAAGATGAAGGAGAGTGGCAAGATAAGGCCACAAAGGAAGAAGATTTCATGGGAATTCAATGTGATTTTCCCATTGACAAGAAGCAAGTATAGCAAGTTAGTGTACAACAAAAGAACCAACCAATGGAGCAACTAGACAGGATGATTGAGGAGATAAGGAAGCTAATTTCAGAGTCGAAAGGGGAATCGGTCAGAAAGAGTAATTTGGATGAGAAGAAACATGCACAAGCAGCGGGGAAGATGCATGAACAGGAGCAACGAAGCAGAGGAGCCAAGAGACAGCTCCAAGAGAAATTTTGGGATCCAGGTGGATTTTAGGCACGTTGGAGAGCTCATGAGAAGGAGCTCATGATTTTTGATGCTGTGGAGTATGATGCAGGAGCATCGCTCCATCTTAGCACATGCTAACTAATTAAAATGTGTGATGCACATTCAAGGAAGGAGAGGCACCGCCCTCTCATTTTTTCCTCGAGAATCCAAGGCATGATCCAGGAATTAATTGAAGACAAGATGGAAGAGCCAAATCGTTCTTTCGCATAAGCTGGAGATAAGGTCGTCATTAATAATATGACGAGAAAATGGATCTGCATCCTATTTGGAGCAAAATTTCCAGCATTGTAATTTGGCCTTTCGATAAGCATTAGGGATGGTGATTTGACACCATTAGTTAGCTTGTAAGGGAAGCTCTTTGAGCCCCTCTTGTATAAATATTTGTATTGTAAGAAAAGTAGAGGTTAGGTGGGGGACTATTAGAAAAAACTCAGTGAGCCAAGACTCAGTTGTAGCTCAGACTCCACCATTGTAAATTGGCATTCCACCATTAATAGAAAATGTCATTTTTTTCTGTTTTACATTTATGTTCAATGGATGTTGTGTTTTGAATGTCTTTTCCATGCATTTGAGTTGTAGATGAGCATTAGAAATCATCTATAGGGATAGAGATATAGTTTTCTATCCGAAAGTGTGTTGAGTTAAGTCTGGTTCTATAGGCTAAGTGCAAGGAGTGCACGATAGAGATAGAAAACTCTGTAAGATGATGCAAGGAGTGCATGTATGAACTCAGGGGAGTCAAAAGAGAATTTTTTAGGAGAGCACACAAGATTAATTTACAGACTCGAGGAGAAATTTCAAGGCGGTTAAGTCCCTTGAAAGTAAAGATTGTGTGGAGAGAGGCATAGTTCAGAGTTGTTGAACACTCTAGAATACTCTACTAGGAGGGAATCAAGCTTGCGTGAGAATACCCAGGAACTACACTACTGAAGCTGTATAAGAATCCCATAATTTTTTAACATTCTGGTGAAGGAAGGCTTTGAAAGAAGTGCATCGACAAGGAAAGGAGATTCCTTACACCTTTCCATAAGGGTAAGAGATAATTCGTCAAGAAGTCGAGTCGAGCACAAGGAGTGTGCCTAGGAATTGTAAGTTCATCTTACAAAGATCAGGAGGAAGAGAGAGGAACTGCCAGGAGGGCACGAGAAACTTGCAGAGGAACTTTGAACCTTGGAGGTTCTCAAGCTGAGAAAATTTGTAGGAGAGTTGCATAGATTTCTGCAAGGAGTGAAGAAAGGATCCTTCGAGAACAAGCTAAGTCTCAAAAGGAGAAGTTTATGTTAAGTTTGCAAGGGAGTTGAGGACTTTCTGAAGTCCCGAAGACGAAGAAGTCATCCATTTTCTAGGAGGAGATAGGTGGCAGAATATGGAGAGGTTTGGGATAAGGAACTTAGGAAGGTTTGCGGGAGCAAACAAGGATCTTTGCGAAGTCATGAAGAGATATTTCAATCCAGGCCATTGGATCTGGAAGGACACGTGGCAGAGGATCAACGCATCACTGATTCGTGATTGGAAGAAACAGAGTCGAGAGGAGACAGGACTCGCGAAGTCTGAACTCACATTTTGATCATAGTCGTTTATCGTAGAAAGAAAAAGGGTCGTAGATCTAGTCCCGAGGAGTTCGTCGATTCAGAAATCAGAAAAGGAGGAGGAAACAAATTCGTGAAAGTCCCGAAGTGTGGGGTCGCGAAGGGAGTTGACCCATGGTCATAGTTCGTGGTCACATCAACGAGGAAGACTAGCCCTGAGAGCTAGTGTCATTAGCGCAAGATATAAAAGCGCAAGGAGAGGGTCCGCAGGTGCCACATAGTGGTTGTCGAGGAAGTAAAAAAGGCTTGTGTCAAGTCAAACAGGTTCCATCAGAAGCTCAACGAGTCATTCGATTCGATGACTTGAACGATCCTAGACTGGGAGGTCATTCCATACCAAAGGGGGGAAGGAGGGTTTGTCACCACATACTCTACACATTTTTGAATTTATTGAACCATATTTTGCATTACTGCTTATGCATGTTGATGAAAGGAGTAGGATATGGCATGAAAGTTTCAGGCATTTAAATTACATATACATGCAAAAAATTAGAAATAAGGGAATGTTTGAAGGTCTTCCTAACATTCACTTCTCCAAAGGAATTTGTGAGGGATGTGTCCTTGGTAAACAACCTCAAGAGAAATTCGACAAAGGAAAAAATCAGAAGGCCTCCTCTCCTTTGGATTTGATATGTAGTGAGCTCATGGTCCCTTTTTGACATCCATCAATCAATAAATCAATGTACATGATCATTTTTATTGATGATTTCTAACTCTACACTTGAACTTGTTAGAAAAACAAGATCGCGGAGCAATACAATAAAACAAAAGTGGAAATAAAACACAGAAGATACACAATACAATAGAGACACAAATATACGTGGTTCACCTAGTGTGGGCTACGTTCACCAGATAAATTGTCATTTCCTTCCTTTATTATCATCCAGCAAATGAAGGGATACAACCTACAACACACCAGCTCTGACTTCCTCTTCTTTCTCTCACAATCTCCTCACTCATAATACAATATTCACTATGATTCATAGCTGCAATACATTTCCCTCATAAAATAGGGTTTCCTTCTAGGGAAAAAACCCTAACATAACTTATACCATCATATCTACGCACTTATAATGAACAGTCCAAATTTACAGTGAAATTACAATATACATTTATAAGGAAAAATTTCCTTCAAGGGATTCTCCCATGAACCCCCGCTTGCCCCTAGAACCCATAGAGGGGATAACCCCCCTATGCACTCCCCCACGTAGAAGAGTGTACATTATTTGGGGGTTTAAAGTCTTCATGGACTATAAACATGGATGAAAACAAAGACCTCTGAATCAAGAAGATCATCAGGCTCCACAACCAACAATCTCCCCCTTGGAGACTGATCTCAACAACTCCACCATTGTTGTATATGTTGGACTATGATCCTTCTTGAAACTGGAAAATTTCTCATCTTCATCTTGATTCTTTAAGACCAACTAAAACTGAGCAGTAAGTTAATTTATCCCTGGTTACTCCCTTAGTTAACATGTATGTAGGATTTTGGCTAGTGTGTATCTTTTCCAACTTCAAATGTCCATCTTCCAAGATGGATCGTATGAAATGGTACCTGATTTGTATATTCTTAGTCTTCGAATGGAATGTTGAGTTCTTTGCAATATGCATGGCACTCTCATTGTCATAGTACAACTTGTTATATGCATGCTTCTTTCCCAATTCATCCATAAACGTCTGTAACCAAATCATCTCTTTACTAGCCTCTATAGAAGAAACATACTCTGCCTTTGTTGTTGAAAGTGCAACAACCTTTTGCAGTTTTGAAATCCAAATTACTAACATACCCTATGGTGCTCCTCCTACTATCTTTATCACCTACCATATCTAAATCAACATATCCTTGTAGAATAGTGTTTGAAAGTCCAAAACATAATGCATGAGTAGAAGTACCTCTCAAATACCTAAGAATCCACTTTACTGCCTCCCAATGTTCTTTACCTGGATTACTCATATACCTGCTCACAAATCCCACTGCATGTACAATATATGGTCTTGTGCAAACCATCGCATACATCAAGCTGCCAACTGCTGATGAATAAAATACCCTAGACATGTATTGTAACTCCTCTTGTGTCTTGCGACACATTTCCTTAGTTAATTTGAAATGGATGGCCAAAGGTGTACTAACTAGTTTTTCATTCTACATTCTAAACCTCTCTAACATCTTCTCTATGTACTCACCTTGAGACAATGTCAATTTGCGATTTTTCCTATCTCTTTTTATTCTCATACCAAGTATTTTATTTGTAGCACCCAAATCCTTCATTGCAAATGAATTGGCTAATTTATTCTTGAGCACATTTATATCCTGCATATTAGATCATGCAACAAGCATGTCATCTACATACAATAGAAAGATAATATAACTTCCATTTTCTAGACTTTTAAAATAAACACAGTGATTAGAATGACATCTAATATAACCTTGTTTTGTCATAAACATGTCAAAATTCAAATACCACTTCCTTGGAGATTTCTTTAGGCCATACAAGCTCTTCTTCAACTTGCATACTAAATTATATTTTCCTTTGACCTCATACCCCTCTGGCTGTTGCATATAAATCTCTTCCTACAAATCCCCAAGGAGAAAAGTTGTTTTTACATATAACTATTGAAGATGCAAATATTCTACTGCCACAAGACTTAAAATATTCCTAATTCAAGTCATTTTAACAATAGGAGAAAATATTTCATCAAAATATATACCTTTCTTTTGTGCAAACCACTTTACAACAACTCTATCATTGTACCACTTTTTTCCTCCATCTTCTCCCTTCAACTTGTAAACCCATTTTTTTTTCAATGCTCTTTTTCCTGCAGGAAACTGAACGAATTCCCAAGTCTGGTTATTTACCAAGGAATCCATTTCCTCTTTCATTCCTTTTTCCCAATTCTTTTTGGTGTCTACATGCATTGCCTCTTCATAACTTTCTGGTTCACTAGAATCAGTCAACAATAAATAATACAATGAAGGAGAGTATTGTTCAGGGGGTCTACTTAACCTAGGAGATCTTCTAAAAACACTTTCAAGATTTTGAGGTTCTTTTTGATCTTGTTGTTGTACATTATGATTTTCTGGTACCTTTGGAATTTCTTTTTCAGTGATCTCATCAAGCATTGTGTATTCTAGTTTTTCCTTTTCTTGTTTCTTTCCCTACAACTGATCTTTGTACATGACCTTCTCATTAATATGACATATCTACTCCTAACGATGTTGTTATTTTCATAATATCATAAGTGATAACCAAAATCATTAACACTATATTCAGTAAAGGTACACTTCTTGGATTTTTCCTCAAGATTTGTTCTATTTTATTTATCAATATTGACAAATGATTCACAACCGAAAGTATTCAAAAAAGAATAGTTTACCTTTTAACCTATCCATGCCTCATCTAGAATTCTACCATCCAAATAGATTGAAGGTCCTATGTTTATTAAGTAAACAACAATATCTACAACATCTGCTTAGAACTGTAAGGGAAAACTAGCATGCAATCTCATACTCCTTGCACGCTCCATGATTTTCCTATTCATCCTTTCTGACACACCATTTTCTTGTGGTGTTCCTAGAACTGTCTTCTCTCTATGAATCCCATGGTATGAACAATAATAATCAAACTCCTTGCTACAATATTCACCTCCATTTTTTGATGTGAGACACTTCAACCTTTTTCCTGTTTCATTCTTAACCAAAGTTTTCCATTTCTTAAAAGTATAAAAAAAATCATATTTTTGTCGAATGCAATAAACCCAAGTTTTTCTAGTTGCGTCATCAATAAAAGTAAAATAATAAACATATCCACCAAGAGATAATACCTGAGTTGGTCCCCATACATTTGTATGCACAATCTCTAACCTTTCACTCTTGTTTTCTTTTTCGACTCTGAGAAATCTGACTCTCTTTTGTTTTCCATAAACATAATGCTCACCGAAATCTAAATCAATTTGTGTAAGATATGGAAAAGAATTTATTTTGTGAAGTATTTGCATCCCCTTATTATTCATGTTTCCAAGCCTATGATGCCACAATTTTGTATCCACTCTTGTAGAGGCTAAAGAGATAGAAGATTCAGTGCTACCAGTACATAAATACAATGTACCTACCTTCTCTCCTTTTTCTATCACCAATGATCCTTTGGTGACCTTCCACACCTTATATGTAAATATGGATATACAACCTTCACTTTCCAACTACCCTGTTGAAATCATATTTTTCCTTAGATTTGGAACATGTCTTACCTCTTTCAACAACCATTGGATTCCATTGCTTTTCTTTAATTTTACCTTTCCCATTCCAACAATTTTGCATGGTGCATCATCACCCAAATGAACCTATCAAAAATCACCTTGAACATAATCTAGAAAACGTTTCCTATGGGGTGTGGATGAAATGAATCCCCGTGAATCTACTACCCAAGACTCATAAATATTATCTACAGAAAGAATCAAAGCATATTGTAACACATGACTTGTTACATTTTCTTCCTGATTTTTCTCTTCCTATCCTTCTCTTTGTTTCTTTGGATATTTGTAGTCTTTCTTCAGATGTCCTTTCTTCCCACAATTCCAACACTCTATATTTCCAAATATGGATTTGGATCTTCCCTTCCTAGAATTCCCACGTTTCCCTAAGACCTTTCCTCTATCCTTTTGTCTTCCCCTGTTCTCCATGTTTAGTGCATTACTTGATGTCTCACATGTTCTTTTCCAAACCATTTCCTCACTAAGGATAACACTAAAAACATCATCAACTTTTAAAGTGTTTGAACCAGAGACAGAGTTACTTATAGACATGACCAAGGCATTCTATATTTCTGGAAATGAGCATAAGAATAGAAGAGCCCCGGCCTCATCATCAAAGTCCACTTTTACAAAAATTAGTTGATTAGTAACTGTATTAAATTCATTTAAATGATATGCAACATACCCACCTTCTAACATATTCATATTAAATAATATCTTCATTAGAAATACCTTATTGGACACACACGATTTTTCTTATAGTTTAGCCAATGCATCCATCAACTCCTTCGTTGTATTTTCTTTTGAAATATTGAAATCCGCCGAAGCTGCCAGGCTCAGTCGTATCGTTCCTAGTGCCTTTCTATCAAGAACCTCCTATTTTTCATCCTTCATGGCCATCGAATTATTTTTTATTCTACCCAATGGTAGGAATAGATCATTCTGATATAAATAATGTTCCATCTGCATCTTCAATAACTGGTAGTTTTTTCTATTAAATTTCTTGACCCTAAACTTTCCATCTTCCGCCATTGCTCCCACTCAAACTAGGAAACCTATTTTCTTGCAATTTACCTTCACTCTGATACCAGTTGCTAGAAAAATAGGATCGCGGAGAAATAAAATAAAAAAAATGTGGAAATAAAACAAATAAGATACACAATACAATAGAAACAAAGATATACGTGGTTCACCCAGTGTGGGCTACGTCCACTAGAAAAATTGCCAGGTCCTTCCTTTATTATTATCCAGCAAATGAAGGGATACAAACTATAGCACACCTATTGTAACTTCCTCTTCTTTATCTCATAGTCTCCTCACTTAGAATACAATATTCTCCATGATGCATAATCGCAATACATTTCCCTCATAAAAGAGGGTTTCCTTATAGGGAAAAAAACCCTAACATAAATTCTACTGTTTATGAACTTATAATGAGCAGTCAATATTTACAATGAAATTGGAATATACATTTACAAGGAAAATTTTCCTTCAAGGGCTTCTCCCCCAAACCCCCTTCAGGGAACGTTGTGCCTTGAACCCCCACCGTGGGACCACTTTCCCCTGAACCCCGTAGAGGGGGTAACCCTCCTCTGCACTCCCCCATGTGGAGGAGTGTACATTATTCTGGGGTGTAAAGTCTTCATGGGGTATAACACGGATGAAAAAAAAAGACCTCTGAATCAGGAACATAATCAGGCACCACAACCAACAAGACTTTCTTTCTCAAGAACAAATATGAGGTCTTTCGACATCTTAAATATTTCAAATCCCTTGTTGAGACACAGTCGGGAAGGAAGATCAAAGTCCTCCGAAAATATAATGGGGGGGAGTATGTCAACCATGAGGTACATAATCTTTTTCTTGAGGGAGGGATTCAGTTGCAGCACATGGTTCCCTATACTCTGCAACAAAAGAGAGTTATTGAGTGGAATAATAGATCCCTAAAACATATGGCATCTTGCATGCTACATGGAAAGTCACTTCCACATATATTATGGGATGAAGAACTTAATTGTGTGAACTACATCCAAAAAATATGTCCCCGTAGATCTATCAAGAATAAGACCCCCTTTGAGGCTTGGAGCAGCCTTAAACTAGAAGTGACCCACTTCCATATTTTCAGTCGACATGCATGGGCCAGGATTCCCTCTAAGAAGAGGAAGGCACTTGATCCACAGAGTACAAAGTGTATCTTTGTTGGATACCCAGAAATTGTGAAGGGATACAAACTCAATGATCCTTCTATGGACCGACTCATCATTGAGTGTAGTGTACAATTCAAGGAAAGTATCTGGCATGCACCTTAGGAGTCACATGCAGACACTTTTGTTCTTCCACCTGTTAGAGATGACGAGCATGAACATGTCAACTATTCTTCATATGAGAGTTATAATTCCAAGGATTTTATTATTCATATACCGAGTAAGTACAGTCAGATGCAAAGTCAATGCATGTAGATGCAGATGCATAGCCAGAGATGAGGCCCAAGTGGTCCAAGATTACTCTTGAGGATGCAAGAGATCTTGTTGGGGATCCAGCTGATACCAGAAGGACTCGATATGATTTTAAGGTGCCTCCTCTTTCACTCACCATCACTGAACTGATGCCACCCAAGCATAGTTTCTTGGTTTAGTTGTCATATCCACACTCCTATGGTGAGGCTCTTGGGGATCCCTTTTGGGAATCCACCATGCAGTAGGAGTACAAATCCTTCCTTGAGAACCAAACTTGGGATATGGTTACTCTTCTTTCAGGAAGGAAACTTGTCAGTGAAAATGGTATTACAAGACCAAGAGTGCAGTATATGGACATGTTAGCAGATAGAAATCCATGCTAGTCGCCAAAGGATTTCTGCAGGTGCACGAAATTGACTATGACGATACATTTTCTCCAGTATAGAATATGGATTCCATACGCTTGAAAATTTCCATTGTGACATCCAAGGGATGGGACGTCCATCATATGGATATGAAGAATGCATTTCTTCACAAAGATATATTTGAGGAGATCTATATGGAGCATCCCAGGGCTTCATGAAAGATTCATCTTCGGTTCGTCGATTGAAGAAGTCCCTTTATGGCCTCCAGCAAGCCCCGAGGGCATGGTATAACAAGATGGACTCCTACTTGTTGTCACATAACTTTGTACATTGTAATTTTGACAAAAATGTGTACATGCTTAAGATGACTAATTCACTTCTACTTCTAGTTATGTATGTTGATGATTTGATGATCATCGATTGCTCAAATTTAGCAATTGTCGTATTGAAGAAGACTCTACTTGAGAGGTTCTCAATGAATGACATGGTTCCACTACATTTATTCCTTGGTCTTGAGATCATTCAGGATGCATAAGGAATTAAACTGTCTTAGGAAAAGTATGCACAATATCTCCTCAAGATATTCCACATGAGAGACTGTAAGTTTGCCGCAACTTCTTTTCTATTAGGAGTCAGAATTGAGGATGGTGGGGACACTCCATTTTTGGAAAGCACACTTTACAAAAAACTAGTGGGGAGCTTTATTTATCTCGCACACACCAAACCAAACATGTCTTATGCAGTCAGAGCAGTCTCCTGGTTCATGCAAGAGTCACATGAGCTACATTGGAAGGTTACAAAGCATATACTTAAATACATATAGGGAACCATCACCTTTGGGATTCACTATGAATAATACTCTGCATTGGACCTCATCAGGTTCACTGATTATGACTGGGATGGTGACAAAATTGATAATAATTCCACATCTAGTTACTCACTCAGTCTGGGTTCTGGGCCCATCTATTGGTCAAGCAAGAAGCAGGATGCTATTACTCTATATTCAGCTGAGGAAGAGTACAGAGGGGTAGTTAACATAACCATTCATCCTATGTGGCTATAACATTTTCTCACTGAGTTGCGAATTCAATTTCACCGACCGATCGTCATCTGGTGTGACAACTAGAGCACTTTAAAGTTCTGCAGATATCCAGTTCAGAGGAAGTGGATGAAGCACATCAATATCCACATGCACTAAATCCAGGACTTAGTACATGAGGGGATCATCTACCCATAGTTTTGTCCTTCAGTAGAACAAACTGTAGACATCTTCACCAAGACCTTCACTGAGAAGAAGTTACATTCTCTGCGCAGTCATATTGGAGTGAAGGACATAGTTTCCTAGCAACTGTCAATTCTTTTTTTGATACATTGTACCTTGAGCGGGGGTTTTCCCATGAGGTTTTCCCTCTTTCCTCATTTATTTTAGTGTGTCTTTTGTTTTTCGAGTACCTAACATGGCCTCCTTGCCGGGACCCATTCTTTTATTTTCACTATAGTGATGTTCAAAGGGGGTGTTGGAGATACTTCACACACACCTATAAATTATTTTTCCTATTTTTTCCCTGTGTTTATTAGTCATTATCTAGTCTCCTACATTTTAGGAAGAATATTAATTTTCCTACATTCTAGGGGAATATTCTCTTCAGTTCACAGTTCAGTTGGATCAGTTGAGTGAAGTCATGATGCGACATTGGTTCCATCACCATGGAAAATCGAGATCATTACTACTAATTCCCATTTTCCTTGGGATTATCACCAAATTGGTGCATTACTAATGCTTTCAGTCAGTTAATTGAGGACTAAGAGGCTAGTTGACTTAGAATAGGTGGAAATTAATTCTCGTAACTTCCAGTGAGTGTCTACATCACTCTAGACCACCACTATTGTGCATTATCTTATGCATTATGGAACATTAGTTGGGATATGTATCATATATGACTTTTATTGTATCATTCTTTCATTCAGTTAATACAATTCTTTAATTCGCTCTCTCCTGTTTCCATCTTTTCTCATTTTCTGCAAACTATGTATGTCCTTTGCTAGCTAGATCTTATCTATACAGGTTCATCCACATTTACAAACTGGACTAGTAGAATCCAAAGGACCCCAAACATATTTGGAGTTTATGAATTACCGGGACTGAATGAGTCAGTGACACTTCAGGAAGGACCCCGAATATACATTGTTTCCACTACGAGTGGTCAAGATTTGGAGGGGTAATATCCACTGCTCTTCTGCACGCGACCTCATGTTTATCCCCTATGTGAGAGGGGGTTAACAACTATCCTTATATGAAATTCTAATTTGCACACTCTATAGTGCTCTACAGTTTTCTTAGTAGTCTTGGACAATTTACTCACTTTTCCTAGTCTAAAGACCCTAATCCTGTGCGATTGTTGGTGTGATAAAACAAAAAAATGTTCTATTTGATTTTATTAGCACGTGGTTGATTTTAATGGATTTTTACTCCATAGGTTCATGGATATGAAACTAATGATGTGAGAGAGACTCGACTCCAATAGAATGAAAACAAATGAGATGCAATTCATTCTTTTCGATGAATTCTATGTATGGGAAGGAAAAGAGTTATATTCTTCTTAACATGAGAAAAAAATCAAAACTATGCAAATTTCAATTTCTAAGATCAAGATGATGCCAAACTACCAAGCAAATATTTCTTAAAACCGAAATGAATATGCAAAAGTAGCTCTTTTTCAAACATATACCAAAAAAAATTCCTAAAGAATGTGTTTAATATGTTTGAGATCTATTCCAATCTCGTCTAAATCTGATGTATATCAGATCCATAGAGTTTCAGTTTGTGTATGAGATCTAGATCAACATCTAGTTTAGATCTAGACTGATCTACATTTTCTTCAGTTTAGATCAGAAAGAATGTTGGATTTACACTCTCGGAAATTTGTTGTTTATGCTAAGTGTCAAGCAATGTTGTTTATTGTCCTAAAATGAAATTTAGCTGTTATTCAAACTAAAAATTTAAGAGGGACTTTACTGTTCTGCATTACTTCTCAATTTATAACATGGTATCAGAGCTAAGGGCGTGTGGAGCTCAAAAGTGTGAAGACTTGAGACTACGTAGATCCTACTCTAAGATTTTGTTTTGCAGATCAGAAGATTTGAGAAAGGGAACAGGGTTTCCATCCTGATAAGCTACAAGATAAACGTTTGAGTCACTAACAGAATTGGAAAGTTTTTTTAAGGCTGTTATCTCTGCATCTTTTAGCAAGTAAGATCTGAATGAAGATTTGAATGACTGTGGCTATGGCTATGATCAAAAGTGAATGCTTACTTAGCATGATAGTTTAAGTTCATTCTGATTTGGGTCAAAAGGTTGGAAAGTGCAAAACAAGTTATAAGCACATTCTTGTCACATTGTTGGGTTGTCAATTTTGATGCATGTCACTGTAACATGCATGTTCATACTCTACTATGATTAGTTTTTCATAAGATTGATTTCTCTTTTATCAAAATTGTCCTTCTCCATTTGGGTTTTAGCATCTTTGCCTCTGCATTATCAAATCCCTTTTCACCTCATCATGCTAGGGCTACTTCCATGACAAGAAGATATCCTTAACACCTTTTATTTGAACTGATTGATATGGAGTGAATAGTGAAAGACTATCTTGTCTATTGTCTTGTACACTTGTGAGATGCAAGTTTGGATTTTTTGGTAGAGTGACCAATGCTAGTTGGGTGAGTGTCCTTGTTAGGAGTTTTGACTGAAATTGGAATGATAACTCTTACTTCGAGTAACCCCTTTTCTCACTTCTGAGCTAGGTCGAGCTAGTTGAAGATATAATACATGATGCTTTGGATTGTAACCATCATCTTGAAGATCACAAGAGATAGGTTTCAACTTGTATAATGTTATTGATGCTTGGTGAGTTATTAGTAAATTACATTGTTTTTAACATAATCACTGGTAAAGAATTTTTTTAATGGGAAACTATGTAACTTTAGTAAATGACAATACCTTATGTCCTGTACTACAAAGAGTACATGATTTTTTAAATTTCTTTGAGTGGTGGAAACTTGGAAATGACTTTGGTTTCTGGCTTTGAGGAAAACATGGGTGGGCTGATTTTTGACAATACAGTCTTTGGCCTCTTTTCAAACATATTGTTTTCTTATGGATGAATATACATAGGACAGTGGGATATTCTCTTAAGGATATTGATTTTACTTGAACTAACAGATTTATTTCTGCATACATAGAAGAAGTCCTATATAACCTGAGTTGGTAGCATGATGCAAAGTTCAATCATATCTTAAGCCTAAGCAAGTTTCATGGATACTTCATTTACATGACTACAAATGACAACAAGAGAGATATGCTTACCTTCCTGTCATCTTTATGTGTCCATGTCTCAATGGAATACTGTCAGAATCTCATGTGTATTTTTTATGACCAAGGAAGCTGTGATCTCAACACATACTTATTTTTAGGTAAGCTAAGTCTTTCTCCCTGGTTGGAAACCTAGCTGTCCGTTGGTCTTTCATATCTGATATGAAAGACAACATATAACCCTAGGTTATTTCCTTGGTTAAAGAGTCCAACAATTTATGCTAGTAGTTGGAGTATTTTTCATTTTGAGAACCCTACAAATATCTCTTTTCATTGTAATTGAGCCATTATCCTTGGCACAGGAACTCAGAAGTTTGACTCAGCTTTTTCATATTGAACCTTATACTGGCACCAAGAACATATTGAAAAGATTTGACACCAGATCAGAGTCAAAAGTTCGTATAGGTTTAGAGGGAGCCAATTTGCATATGACAGAGAGGTAGACATTTTATAAGACTCAGAGGGAGAAGTCCCTGCTTATGATTTAGTCCTTGACCTACAACAGAAATGGCAACTTAGCAGAATCAAGGGATACTATCGTTTTAAAAAAATAAATAAAAAAAAAAATATATTAAAAGGAAACTAGCCTGGTGCCAAGAAATACTAAAGGAAGCAGAAAAGATTTCAACACCTAAGGGAACTTTCAAAGAAATCAAAAACCAGATAAGTACTCTGGCCCTATAGATAAATTGAATCTTGTGATTGATTTAGAACCCTTCACATTTGAAATGTGGGAAGATGTTGTGATAGAAAAGAATGATGTATGGTCATTGTTTCAAAGACCTTGCAACAAATTAGTGGTAACCTCAAATGGGTTTATCAGATAGAGCCTACAACAGATGGTTGTATGGAGGGTATATTTGTGACTCGTGAAAGAAGGGATTATCTATGACAAGATCCTTACTTCCATCAGGATATTTTGTCGCAATTTTGTTTTGGATACTTCATTTGATAGATGTTAAGATTTTCTTCTTAAACAATGAAGTTAAACAAGAGGCTATCCATGGGAAAGAATCCCATAGATTATAACAAGCTCTGAGAGCTCAGTATGAAAGTATTGACAGAGTCTTGGGTTCATCCTTATTTGAAGATTGTCCAAAATCTTCATCTGTTCCTTACAGGAAATAATTTTTTTTTTAGATCAGACTAAGAGAAAGCTCTTCGACAGAAGTTGGAATGAAAGACTTGGATATTTTACATTACTTTCTGAGCTTGGAGTTTTGGCAAAAATCAGGAGAGATATTTACCTCACAAGGTAAATATGTTGTTGATGTGCTTCGCAGATTTGACATGATGGACTGCAAGTCCATGAGCACACCAATGATCTCTAATCTAAAGAAACTACGAGATCAGGCCACAGGTTCAGATCCATAAGATACCACCTTATATCGGCAGATCATTGAGTTTTTTGATTTATCTCATACATACGAGACCAAACATATGTTATACGATAAATGCTCTCAGCCAGTTCATGTGTGAACCAAAAAATTTACATATAGTTACTGTGAAGCATATTCTGAGATATGTTTCCAGTGGAGGTGTAATGCTCCATGGTTTTACAGATTCAGTTTGGATGGGAAATACAGTGAATCGGAAGAGCACTTCTGGATATTGCTTCAGGATTGGGTTCAGAAATGATTTTCTGGTCCAGCAGGAAGTAGGGCTCTATAGCCCAAAACACTTTAGAAGCAGAATACAGTTCTACGAGTGCTGCTAGTAGAGAAGTAGTGTGTCTTAGGAAGCTACTTTCAGACTTAAGCTTGAACCCACAATCATTCACTATCACAATCAAAGTTGTATAAAGCTCATCGAGAATCCAGTTTTTCATGACAGATCGAAACACATTGAGATGAGATATCACTATGTTCGGGACATGGTTCAGAAGAACGTTCTCAGCATTCAGTATGTTCTGACGATAGAATAGACAACATATATTTTTACCAATCCACTATCTCTAACAAAGTTTGTATACTTTCATGACAAGCTTGGTGTAGATGAGAATGCCTCTCTTGCTGAGAGGGAGTGTTAAATTTGTAGCAGCTGAAAGAGCCATTCTTCGGGAGGATGGCAAAGACCCTAGCCGAGATCTAGGGCCCCCATTGCACTCCTGGGGTTCTTGGTCTAGGAACAAGTAGCAAAAGACCCTTGTTAGGGCCCCCAGTATATGACTTGGGTTCTTGGTCTGGGTCCAAGTAGTAAAGACCCCTGAGAGGGCCCCTAGTAGATGACTAGGGTTCTTAGTCTGGGACCAAGTAGTAAGGACCCCTGAGAGGGCCCCCAGTAGATGACTGGGGTTCTTGGTCTGGTACCAAGCAGTAAAGACCCCTGAGAGGGCCCCGAGTACATGATTAGGGTTCTTGGTCTGGGACCAAGTAGTTAAAGCCCCTAGATATGTCGAGGGCCCCTGGACATGGTCCAAGGTACCGATGCTTGGGGCATGGGTTGATCCTTGGTCTTGTACCTTGGTGGATAAGACCTCAGAGATATTTTGGGGCCACCTGATCCTTAATCTGGTTTTTGTCGGTATATGTCCCTCTTTGAAGGCAGACATGACCACATGAGGGATGTATCCCATATGCAATGATGATAAAATTAAATAGGGTCACTTTGAGAATGAATGGACAAGTATTG
>JZKD02S1673881.1:717056-728132 GCA_000966675.3 Picea glauca
TTACATTATATTATATTTAATGTAATTAAACCAATGAAATTAATTGTAATAAGAATTTAATGTAATTCATTATATTGTAATCTAATATAATGAAATTATATTTGCATTACAATAAGTAGAAGTGGGACCCTCTTCCAAACTTTGGTGTTCGGGAATTATGGTTATGTGCATAGAGGATGGAGAGAAAATACGTCGAAGTTCGGAGAACTACATAGTCCTTGCTATTAATGACCCTAAGTAAAAGTTAAAATATTTAATTATATTATAATATAATTTATTATGATTATATTATAATATAATTAATCAAAAAAATAATTAGTATTATGATTTGATTATGAGTTAATGTGATGGGTATTTGATATAATAATTAACACTAAACTATCCTAAAATGTTGGATTTCCAAGGAAAAAAGGGAGTAATCCTTGGTTTAACTAGACTGGTAATTTAGGCCAAGTAAAAATAGAATTTACGGGGTTAATTGATTTTAATGAAGATGAATTATCCCTGATACGGATTAAATAAATGGTTAATAATAAAGAGAGGGAATTTATTATGATAATTATTAATTAATTTAATAGGCCTATAAGAGTTGGACAAGTGTCAACCTATGGTTGGGCGAGTCGTCGTACGCTATGATGGTATGGAATGTCAGAGAAAACCCACATGTTAATGGAGGACTGGACGTGAAATAAGTTCAAGATCCTCGTTGAGCATAGGCTATGTGTTAAGAGATAGAAAACCTAAATCGTTAGACCCAAGGGTGGACATATCCCCATCGTAGATTCTATATGGGAAAATTCTTCTTGAATTTGGAACTTCGGAAGGTTTTGGGGTTGTATAAAACTAATCAAGGGCTGCAGGCTCAAAGTCACGAAATATCAATAGGAACTTTCCCTATGACCTCATCCTACGGTGGCCACATTATCGATAGAAGATGATGACTTCAGTCATGTTAGTGCTACATCAACTGGTATGAATGAAGTAGAGTCGCGTGGGTACCACATGGAGAGGGGGTGGTCGTTGGTCAATGATTCCCTAGAAATTTCAGAAATCCATAACTATCAATCCAGAACTCAGTTTTGGACAAACTTATAGTCGTTGGAAGACTCTAAAAAAACATAAGGCGGTAATTACCTTTCTAGAGGAATTCAGGGAAGTTGAAGGGAAATTTTTTTTTTTATGCCCCATCCCTTAAAAGGATACTTAGGGGGTTGGGTGTGTGACACATATCTTTATTAATGGACATGTTCCATCATATTAGAGATATATATTGTGTTGAATAACCAAGTTAAATAACCATAAGACTTCAAATCATTACTATATAAATAATGGGAATACAACAATATGTGCCTTTACGCTGAGCTTTAAGATTTAGAAAAATAAAATACATAAGAGAATTCTCCATACAAAACAAGATTACAATAGGATAACTCAGAGCTCTGGGATTGATACATTCAAAAATTAGCCAACCTCTTTTCCGATCTTAGTTCTATCTTTTATATATTATTTTTCTATGGAGCGTTTTCCTTTGTTGTTTTGCTCCACTCACTTATCTGATCTAACGAACTCACATGCCTTTGGTACCTCTGAGGGCTCCATGTAGGTTCTCTACATCAGGGGAAATCCTAACTCCCTAGCAAGCTCATCTTTTGGCTGCCCCACGTCCTCATCTACTACTAGAAACAATCATTATGGGAGATATCCTAGTGATTGATTTCTTTCTTCTGGAAGGCATCTTCTTGGTTTCCAACGCAAATGAAAAAACTCAGAGAAACAAACCCTTGATTTCCTTGAGACTTAGCATGTTTCTTAAGAAAACCCGGTCTGATGCGTGCACTATAGTATTCTTTTGTACATCTCCTTAGGTTCTTGAAAAAATTCTGGATGAGCATGCACAACTTTCATTTGTGCATTCATGCAAAAATAGACACAAACATTTAGGTGCCAACATTATTCATCCTAAAGGGTATGACATTATAAGAAACAAAACCCCACTGTGTATTAAAAGTAGTCTTTCTCTTATCCTCTTTCGTAATTCTGACCTAGTTATAACCAAAGAAATTGTCTGTGAAGGAATAAGATTCATTTCCTGCCACCTGATCAAGGAATTTGTCACTAAATGGAGTAGGAAAGGGGTTGTGTATTCAAGATAATTTTAAAATTTTGTAATCCACACAAACTATGATATCAAGAATACCTTTCTTTCACTAAATTACAATGGGACTAATCCAATTGGCCTCATCCACAAGGAAGATTATCCGAGTTGCAAGCATTATTTTAATATCTTTCTTATTCTTTTATTTGACTCTAGGGTTCATGAAGCATGGCCTATTATTGAATGGATTAGAATCAATATTGAATTCTAATTCATTTCCCCTATGTCTCCCTTAAGCCCTTTAAATCATGAAAATGCTTTATCAAATAAATCTTGATATTTGCATGACAAAGCTCATATCTCTGTCATAGTTTGATCATCCCGATAATATCCTATAGATTCCAACTTAGGATGCTCCTCGCTCCCGGTATTCACTTTCTGCAACTTCAGAGGATAAGTATATGAAATGTTGGTATCACCTGGTAGGGTATCCTTAACTTCTCTTGTTTCAAAGGATTCTTTAAAGTTTAAATGTACAAGTTCTTCCAAATTTTCAGGATCTTTAAGATCCTTGTTAACCTTGCTACAAGCCATAGGTATTTTTGCAAGAGATGTGTAAAAAATATACTCGAGTAGATGTTGATGCTCAAAACAGACTATATTTGGATATTTAGTCTTGAATTTATTACTAAATAACATTTTCTTAATTTGATACAATACAATTGTTATTTTTGAAGACTTACTAGAAAAATAGAAATCATGACAGAACCGACTCATGAAAGACTTAAGTTTTCTATGCATTGTATCCTAGAATGTGCACACTTCATCATTTTAGTGTGCAGTACATGTGAACACTATACCATGGAAGGTGCATGCAAAATGATATCAAACAACTCACCGGCTTAAGTACATTTGTATTTACATTTACAGTTGGGGTTCGTCCTAGTAGTATTACATTCCCCTACCCTTATTTATGCATTGTCCGCAGTTCAATATATACACATATACAACCAAAATTTCAAAAATCCTAAAAAATATGTGGGTATTCTGCCCGCATAGCATCCTCGTGCTCCCAATTTACATATTCAAAACCATACTAGGTCCATTGGACCTTTACTATCTGTATGGTTCGATTCGAGAGATTCTTGATCTTCCAGTCCAATATGCACACTGGATGCACTTGAAATGCACCTTCTTGCTCCACCTGAATCACATTCCAATCAATGACATTATTAGCATAAGGTATATACTTTTTGAGTAATGATAGATGGAATACATTATGAATAGACATTGATAAAGGAAAGGAAAGCATGTATGGTATAGGGCAAATCCTCTCTAGAATTTCAAATGGCCCACAATAGTGAGCTACCAACTTTGAACAATTTCCTAACTTCAGGGAACTTTTGTTGGCCTTGATTTTCAAGAATACATGTGCACCCACTTTAAATTCCCTATGAGTTCTGCCCTTATCAACATAGCTTTTACTTTTGTCTTGAGAAACCTTTAAATTATGTTTTATTTTCAACATTTTCTCTTCTATTTCCTTGAGTAATCACAGCCCAACTATTTCTCTATCTCTTGGTTTGTCCCAACTTGCCGGTGTGTTTCACCTTCTTCCATAAAGTGCCTCAAATGGGCTCATCTTTAGATATGCTTGGTACCCATTGTTATAAGAAAAATCTACTAAGTGTAGGGTGTCTTCCCATTTTGATGGTTTATCCATCACATACATTCTCAACATATTCTCAATCACTTGATTGACCCTCTATGTTTGTCTATCTGATTTTGGATGATAAGTTGGACTAAAATTCAAATTTGTTCCAAATCACTTAAATAATCCTTTCCAAAAATTTGATGTAAATTTTGGATCTCTGTAAGACACAATTTTCTTGGGTATACTATGTAATTGAGAAATTGCTCTCATATAAACATAAAAAATGTTGGTTTCCTTGTGATTGAGATTTATTGGAATAAAATGGGCATCTTTAGTAAGCTTATCCACCACTACCATAATAGAATCATGATTCTTTTTTGTTCTGAGAAGTTTGGTGATGAAATCCATTGTTACAACTTCCCATTTCCACTTAGGAATGGGTAATGGTTGTAGCAAACCATCTGGGAGTCTATTCTCATCCTTGACCTTTTTACACTCCAAACATTTGACAATAAAATAAACAACTTGTTTCTTCATGTATGGCCAATAATATTGGCTCTTGACAGGTGCAATAGTTTTCTAATAACCTGGGTGCCCAACATAAGGTACATTATGCATTTCCCTCAATATCAGATTTTTCAATTTCTGGGAATTGAGTACATAAATTATGCCCTTGTACATGATAATTTCATCATTTTCTAGCTTATAGTCTTCAATTTTCTATTGCAAAATATCTTGCTGTAATTTTGTTATTATTTCCATGTATTGGAAATTTGATTTTGCAATCTCTAAGACTGTGTATTACAAATCTGACTGGTACATGCTTATGGCTATAGTATGCAACTCATGCACCCTTATTTTAAGTGCATAAGCCACCTTGTTCTCTCTCCCTTTGATATTCTTTATATCAAAGTCATATTCACTGAGAAATTCTAACCACCTTCTTTTACTGGCGTTAGAATTGGTTGTCACAATAAATATTTCACTCCACTATGGTATGTCCTAAACTTGAACCTTTTTCCCATGAGGTAGTGCCTCCACATCTTCAAGGCATGCACTATGGCTACCAACTCCAAATCATGAGTAGCATATTTATTTTCATGCTCCTTCAACTTCCTTGATTCATAACATACAACATGTCCATTTTGATTAAGGACTCCAGCAAGCCCTTCTTTACATGCATCAGTGCATACAATGAACTCTTGATTTGGATTGATAATCCTTAGTATTGAAGCACTTATTAATACATTCTTCAAGTGTTGGGAACTCTTTTCACAATCCAATCTTCACTGAAAATTCACACCTTTCTTTTGAAAGGAAGTGACTGGGTGTGGAATATTTGAGAATCCTTCAATAAATCTCCTATAGTAGCCTGCGAAGCCCATGAATGCTCTAACTTCTATCACATTCTTTGGAACTAGCCATCCTCTAATGACATATATCTTCTCAGGGTCCATTGCTATCCCTTCCTCTGAAATGATATGTTCGAAATAATGAATTTTCTTCTGATAAAATGAACACTTTCTCAATTTGGAATACAACTGATGCTCCCTTAATACATGTAATCCCATCCTCAAGTGTTTTTCATTCTCTTCCTTTGAATTAGAGTATATAAAAATGTCATCTAAAAATACAATGACAAAGTTATCTAAGTATTCTCTGAAAATACCATTCATTAAACACATGAACACAACTGGTGCATTTGATAATCCAAATGGAAGCACTGTGAACTCATAATGACCATACCTTGTTCTGAAACCAGTCTTGTTGATGTCTTCTTATTTAATTCTTACCTGATAATAACCTGACTTGAGATCAATCTTGGATAATTTTTTTGCATCTTTTAGTTGATCAAAGAGATCATTGATCCTTGGAAAATGATACTTATTCTTCACATTTACCTTGTTCAATTAGCTGAATTCAATGCAAATTCTCAATGCTCCATTATTTTTCTTCACAAATAATACTGCTTCACCCCAAGCTGACACACTTGGGCATGTATACACCTTCTTCAATATCTCTTCAAGTTTCATTTGCAACTCCTTCAGTTCTGGTGTACTCATCCTATATGGAGTCTTGGATACTAGAGCTGCTCTAGGAATCATATTGATGGAGAAATCAATGTCTCTTTTAGGGGGTAATCCTGGTATTTCTTTAAATACCTCTTCAAAATATTTTAGAACTGCATAATATTCAATATTTGACACTCTATCATTAGGTGTTTCTTCCATATGAGTTGCAAATATTTGACATCCTTTTGTGTAACATTTCTTCAGTTGCAATGTTGAAATTTATCTGACAATTACTACTCTGGGAATTCCTTGTACTATCCATAGGTTCCCTTCCCTATATAGTAATGCAAATGCCTTGTTATGATAGTGTAGGATATCATGATGTTGGTCCAACCAATCCATACCAATTATATAGTCATAGTAACCTAAAGGAAAGATGTTCAAATCTTCCCTGGTGTTTAGTCCATTCATGTTCATAGGACATGACTTAACCATATCACTAACTTATCTTTTGGCTCTGGTAGCTAGCTACACCAACCAGGATTTTCCATGCTTGCTTCTTGGAAAGTGAAATATTTTCACCATCTTAGGATCTATATAACTAGGAATAGCTCCTAAATCAATTAAAATAGAAATGGTTTTGTTGTTGATCATACCTTCCACTTCAGTCATATGTGATAGATACTCTGTTTTCTTGTTGTACAGGGCTGCATAGATCCTTGGTACACTTCTTCCCATGTCCCCCATTGTTTCATCTTGTTGTGCATTGTGAAAAATCCAGAATTTTTCACCTTTGTGAGGAAAATCTCTATAGATATGATCTCCTTTACAACCCCAACATTGAATAGGTGGATACCTTGGCATTTCCCCCCCTATCTCAATCAGTTTGGGTTCTCTAGAAGTTGGTTGTCCTTGAGGACTATTTCTGAAGAATGGTGGCTTAGTCCCATTCTTCCTCTGATCCATATTGAATTTATTCTTGTCTTCCCAAGTGTTTTGGAAAGTTGGCCTTGTTTTTTGTTGATCATATAGGCATTTAGCTTGCCTTATGGTGTCCTCCAATGTTTTGGGATCATCATATTGTATTTTTTCACTGATGAATGATGGAAATCCACTCAAATACCTCTTAATATTAACTATCTCATCCTTGATGAAACAAACATACTTCAATAGTTCTAAAAACCTTCTTTCATATTCATTTATTGTCATACTCTCAAGTTTGATTTAAAATGACTCTTTCATTTTCTTGTCATAGTATCTCTTAGTCAAGTATTTCTTTTAGAAATACTTCTTGAATTCCTTCCATGTAACATATTTCTCTTTAATGTGTTTCACCTGCACAAGATGATCCCACCACATGGATGCCTTTCCCTTGAGTTGATAGATGACAATTCTTCCTTCTATGTGTGAAGAGTAATTGTGCAATTAAAAATATTTTCTCATGCCTAGCATCCATGTCTCTGCATCTTCATCATTCTTGTGATCACCATCAAATGTAGGAGGTTTTATTTTGTTCATTTATCCTCGTAGCTCATCCAAAATAGACCTCTTATGCTTCCTGACAGGGGATGGACTTGATTTGTTGTGTGCTCTCCTATTGGAATGCCTCAACGAGTGATGGTGATTTCTGCTAACACTTCATATTCTTCTTTTCTCATCAGGAGACCTGTGACTTCTTGATTTTCTTGAGCCACTCTCCTTATCCAATTTATTTTCTATTTTGTTAAAGATATTCATTAAATTTATGTTGAAGTCCTCCTATTGCTACTTGGATTTCATAATCCTTTCATTATCATCCTTGTGGCTTTGGACATCCTTTTTAAAAAATATAATGGTCTCTACCATATTCATGTTTTCTTCCTTTCCTTCTCCATGTCCATTTGAGTTTGTTCCTTCAATACCCATATGGATATCCATACCTCTAATATCATTTGTCTGAATGTAATCCCGCTATGTATCTTCCATCCCTATTCACTCTTTGTTGATCCTAATCTGATCTAACTATTGTTAACTCTGCAAAATGTGCAACCAACAAAATTTGTAGGATAAATAATTTAAAAGATTCATGAAATTATGTACAATTCTAGTTAAAAAATGCATCTGAGTTCTTTCTTCTAATTTCCTAAAAAATTGAATGACCAAATCAATTTTCTAGGTCAACAATTATATTCTACTTTCCGATGCCTTTCCAATACCTTCAACTTGGTGGAAATCTGTGCTGTAATTATGAATTTTTGCATCTACTCCATTAGAGTTTTGGTATGAGCTCAATTGGGTTTCTTCATATACATATATTGGACAATATTTCCAAGTTTCACCTCTTTTTGGTTTCTGGGATGCTAGTTATAGCCTACTGAAGTTCTAGGCCAATTAGTGTTTTTGGTCTAGAATGCTATAGGTACCATCTCTACCATGTTAAAAAAATTTAACATGCCCAAAATTTTAATTCAGCTCCAACAATTTTTTCTAGGTTTCAATATATTTCCATCGACTACTCCTGTGCCTCAATCTGATTCTGGAGCAGAACGTTGTGGCCCTTCAAAGTTAGTTAGGTCTTAAAATTTACCCTACATGGTTTGACCTGTAACTTCCTCATAAAAGCTCCATTTGAAAAATGATTTACACCTTTATAAATATCTCTTTGGGCTCTTTCATTTGAGTTGTAAAGACAAATTGTACCTTGGTAGATTATATTCTCAGGGTTTTTGATTAGCTAAAAAATCTATTTAGGGCCTCAAAAATGCATTGCAAAAAGATGACCTTCAAACAATATAAAATGTCGCAGAAAATGCATTGGTTTTCCACTGTTGTAGACCATCCAACCTACTTCTCACGCACAAATTTGAAAATGTACACTATATTTAGCCTACACAACAACACCATAAGGTAGTTCATGCTCCGCGCACCAATAACCAATATACTACTTTTGTGTCACACGTCAATATCTACCATGCACAATTTTGGTTCATGCACTAATACCTGTTGTGCCCAATCTTTGTATTGCATGCTAATATTCTGTGCACATTATACTATACATATTGCACCATGCGAAAGTTTAGTACGCTCCCACCACGCACCAGTACTCTGCGCGGACCATTAGTTACACCGTCGCACGATAGGAATATTCAACATGCATGCATTGCATACCAACATTGTGCACACACCAACAAAATTCCTCTGTGCTCTTCCAATACTGCACACACCACGCATGAAAATATTATGTGTGCATACACCGTGTGTGCCAATATTATGCATGCGCCACCCAGTCTGCACTGTGGAGTGCTAAATTTAGTGTGCACATCCATGCACTATTATTTTTCGCACTTCACTAGTTCAGCTTCGCACAGTACCAAATTTAAGTGCGCACATCCGCGAACCGTTATTTTTCATGAATTACCAATTCTTCACCATGTAGCACCAAATTTAAGTGCACAGACTTGCACACCATTATTTTTCGTGCATTACCACTCTGCACCACACAACACCAAATTTATTTTTCCCGCATTACCACTATGCATTGCACAGTGCCAAATTTAAGTGTGCACACCTACGCACCAATATTTTTCAACACATCCCAACTTGTACTCCGCAGCACCAAATTTTAGTGCATGCATCCACGCACCCTCATTTTTAACAGTTCACAAATTTTTCACTGTGCATCATGCATACTTAGTGCGCACACCTATCCACCTTCATTTTTTTGTGCATCAATTCCTCATGAATTCCGTTGTAGAAATTGGGGCTTTTGCCAAACGTTTCCTAATTTACACCATGGACATTCTTAAACTATGAAATTTTTTCAATTTCACTACATCAACGCCAATTCAACCTCTGCAACAACAAATCGTTGATGGTTGTCATTCCTCGAACAAAAATTTTCCCAAACTCAATTTTCGAATTGAGAATTTTAATCAACTAATATCGCTCCATCCGTCATGGCCTCCCTATAACTTCAAATTCAACCAATTCCAGGTCTAAATTTTCTAGAATAGATATTAAATTAAGAATATCTCACCTTTTCACCAAATTTCTCAATTTTCACATGCATTTAACAACATAAATTGGGGATTTTGCCCAATTCCACGCAATTTCTTCTAATTTTTACCATGGACGCACTATAACTTGAAATTTGGCCACTTCGAAATCAATTCTCCACGAAATTTCACTTCAATTCAACTTTCTCATCCCATCTAGGCTCAGTGTTGAAAATTGGAGCTCTGATACCATATTATAGCATCCCCAACATCCAACTGGGCTATGCCACATAAAAATTCTTAATTGTATACAAAATTAAAACATATAGAAACTTTACAAATGCAGATATTCATATAGAATGGTAATAAAAATACACATGCAACACACATAGGAAAAAAACATAAAAATAAACACATACAAAATAATGGAGCATGTAATTTAACACACAATCAACACTTGTCTTGGTAAAAATATCACCAACTGCATGCAAACCTTCCACGTTCCTCCCATCCTTAGACCACACTGCTCAAAACTCTTAGCAACTGGTCATCCCCAAGATAGGACTAAAATCCACCTGGGTAAAGGAATTCCTAACCAGGATGATGTATCTCAGATAGTAGGAAAAACTATGTCACGGGTGCCAACTCGAACTAACATCCTACAGTCCCTCATTCCCCACATGCATGTCCCACCCCAGGAAGTGTGCCCCGTATCAACAGTCCTTCAGTTGACCCACTTTCTTTTTGGGGCTTCAGTAACAGGCCGCACATTAAGTCTCAGAGCCCAGTAGTTGTAGTTTTTCACCTTTGGGAAATGATTTCCCAACAATTCTCTCACCCAAAGGGAATTGTAACATCCCGCTCTGGGGCACTGACAAAACTTATTCTTTGAGGACACTTGCTCGCAAGTGATATGGATTTTTATGATGATGAACCACTTAACCTTGATGATGATGCGTCATGATTGATGACAAGATGTTTTACTATTGCTGTATACAGGTGCTATTGACTCAGTTTCATTGAGTGTGCAGGGTTTCAGACCTTGAGGATGCAGAGGCATCGGTGGAACTGCCTTGGACTCCGGATTGAGTCAGGGAGTGGGATATTTGAGTTGTTTCATTTACGGTGATATTATTTTGATGATATGATATTGATTTTATGATATGTTGTTGACATGATCTGACATGATGGTTGATGATGCAGGCTAACGATAGCTTGCCGAACAAACTCACATATGGAGTAAAGGGGCCACACACGAGTTCCAGAGAGATTGAGGGAGAGGTGTGTCAGCAGCCCTGCCACAGCCTATTAGCACTCCCGCCGTGGCTCGGACTGTAGGTT
>JZKD02S1673881.1:728142-738920 GCA_000966675.3 Picea glauca
ATGTAGATCTGAACAATAGAGTATATCATAGTTGGAAAGGCTGGAACATATCTATGTGGCACTTCTTCTGTCATCATGAGATCTGATCTACTGAGTAGTCATCTTTATAGGAAATATTCACCATGCTTCAACTGTGCACTGGAGGTTCTCCACCAAATTATCTTCTTCTATCTGCATAAATGAGTCTCTTTTTGGTATGCCTCAAGGTCTTGAGATTTCTCTTCATACGCTCTTTATTCAATTTCTCTTGGAGAACATTCTTTGCATTCATCTGATGTAGAATTCTAACTCATGGATGTTGCGGATGATATAGTGACTGATGTAGAGATAAGTCTGGTTTACTAGAACAGGTAATCATCATAGTCTTCTCCCTCCATATGGGAGAACCTATGGTTCTAGATGTCTCAATGCTTTCATTCATAAGTCTTCCATACATTGTTCTTCATCACTACTTTCAGTTCTTCTACTTGATTGCTTTTAGTGAGTTCATATCAGGCTGGTAATCTTGTGATTCTTCATACAATGACTGGTTGTTCTGGTTCCTCTTTCTTTCTTGGAATCTTCATGTTCTTCTTCACTTTTTTCTTTAGCTCTTGGGTCCATGGAGTTTCTTATAGATTCCATTCCCTAGAGATTCCACTTCTTCCCTTCATCATAGGATCACGGATCTGGATGGACAACTAGGAATACTTTAAGGATTCTCTTCGAAGAAGTATTCTTCTGGGGTTGAACTAAACATGTACTGTCTTTCATGGCTGCTACCATGGATATATATATTTCATCATCTTCAATGGATCATAGGATTAGCTCCCTCCTAATCCTTGCTTCATGTATAAGTGCATATAATCGGCTCCCTCTGTCTGACAGAGTCCATGCTTCTATTTGCATCTTTGTTGTTTTCTGCAATATATAATTGGCTCTCTTGTCTAACAGAGTCCACTCTTTCATTTTGTTATCTTCTACAAAACGTCATGAGTCTTTTTTTTTCAATTTCCTCTCGGTTGCTGACTTCTTTCTTTCTTTGCTTCTGCTAAGTCTTTTCATGATTGATTTGTCTTAATAGCTTTCACATGATTTGTATTTCATTCTTTCATGTGTATTATATAATGATATCCATTTTCATCTTGTTTTTTCTTCCATAGGTATAGTTCTTCTTGGAACACATTATCTTCCAAGAGATAGATATACAAGATATGTACAAAGACGATGCAAACAAGATGTGTACAAGAAATAAGGAGAGTGTTGTTACCTTTTTAGAAGAAGAAGTCTCTTCCATCCTGCTTAGTCTTCTTTGTAGGTTCCTTTTCTTCAACAATCAATGCTTCGTGTTTCTCCTCCCTTTTCTTTAGCTCAGGACACTGATTCTTGTAGTGACCATACTTTTGATAGCTGAAGCATTGTACTTTTGAAATGTCTTTCTCTTGATTTGGATTCCTCCTTGAACCAAACTTCCTTTTGTTCCTGAAGTTCTTGAATATTGTTCTAAAGGCTTGATCATTGTACTTCTTTTGAGGTTTCTCTTTTGCATTTATTCTTGATTCTTCTTGAGCACAGCAAGTCCAAAGTTCTTAAAATGTCAGGTATTCCTTTCTTGTGTTCATGCTTTCGGAAAATGCATCCCATGTCTTGGGAAGACCATTGAGTATTATGTTCACCAATTCCTTCTCTGAAGTGATCTCTTCAATAGCTTGTAGTTGATCTCTTAACTGGGAGATTCTTACAAAGTATGATGTTATACTGTCATCCTCATTCATCTTCATGTCACGGAGCTCATTCTTCAGACTCATAACTTGTCCAATGTTTCTGACTGAGAAGAGATTTGTTAGGGCATCGTACATCTTCTTTGATGAGTAAATATGGGAGATGTAGCGTATCAAGTGGTATTTTATAGAATCCACTATGATACTCATGGCATTGATGTCAACATCTTTGAACTTCTCCATAGCTGCAATGTTCTGCGATTCCTTCTCTTTTCCTTCTTCAAACTCTGGCTTAACGATCTTTCCTTTCACGATAGCCAGCACTTTATTCTTGACAAGGATGAGGTCAATCCTTATCTTCCACGCTATGAAGTTAGAGGCTCCATCTAACTTGTTCTCAAACTTCATAGAGTTAGTCATGGATTTCTTGACTTGGTCAAACCCTAGATTTGACCAGAAATCCAAACTTCACATCTTGGCCTTCTGAGAGTGCCAGGAAATGCGCTTGGCTAGGGTGCACTGATCTGTCTGAATATTAGGTCAATCCATTCACTTAAGGTGCCTCAACAAGAGGATTAGGGTTTCTGTAACTGCTCCTGCTAGTAACCCTAGCGGCAGTGTCCTGGAAGCTGCTTCTGATAGTAACCCTAGCGGCATTTCCTCAACGAGCTCTATATCCTAGTGGATATGTTTCCTTCCAATGTTTAGACTGACTGAAGGAGGTGTGGGCCCATAACCTGTTAGAATATAGAATATGGTGTGCTCGTTTTACCATTGATGATACCCTCGTCACCCAATCATAAGCTGAAGCCACCCTCCGAGCACCTTAACCTTGACTGATAAATACTCCGGAAGAAAACCCTTGGCTAGATGGCCAAACAAGGTGTATCGCATCTTCCTCCAACGATAGCACACCAACAATAGCTGATCAGATAGTCCAAACCCTAGCCAAGAGATAGTCAAGCCAATACTGAAAACTTGTTGTTGTTGCAACTGCACCTGCAACTCTCCTCCACACGTGCGCATCAAACTGGGAACTACAGTGCACACCAAACTGGGAACTGTAATTCTGAGATGCTATCAAATGAGAATTGGCGCCCTGTATTTATACTAGTTCTTCCATATTTGTTGGGATTGACTTCTCCTTTTGGATATGTGTCTGTTCAATATATTATTATTATTTCTGGCCGACTTCTTCTCTTGGAGGCTAATAACCTAATATAAATTATCTTCTTGAGCCGACAAGGCTTCTAGGGTTATTATCCAACTCATTAAGGTTTTCTCCTGCTTTCCGGAGTCTTCTATTCTCATCAGGTTCACACATGGAGGTAAATACCTCCCACAACTACCATAATATTAACACATTTTATGTTATAGCAGGGACAATTAAATAGTTAGAACCTCTACATGAAAATCTGAAAGGGGAGATTTATTTATGCATATCGGTTTTCTATTTTTAGTGTGTCCTCAAGCCTTATTACAGAAAACTTAGAGTATACCAAATCTGGGTTTGGACTTTAGGGAAGCAACCCAAATATTTAATAATGAAAAAAACATTATAAATAGGTAGTGAGGAAGAATAATTTGGAGAAAAAAAATGACTCTTCATACTTGAATCAAAATATAAAATCCCTTTTTATTTCATTTTGGCATTAGTAAAAGTTTATTCTAAACATGTGATAAATTCCTATAAATTTGGGAAGAATTCCTATAATTAAGGTGGGATGTAATTTTGGGTAGAAATATAAAATTTACTATGGAGGAAAATATTTTCCTTATTAATTTCTTTAAATTTTGGGTAAGAAAAGTAAACCACAATTAATGGAGAAATTCTACTTTTTTACCTAAGAGGAGAGGAAAATAAAAAATATGAATTTAATTCCAAAATGGAGAAATTTCAAATTATTTTATAAAGACAAGGAAATTATATTTATTTTCCCTTATCTTCCTGTAAGAGAAAAAAAATCAAATTATATATTCCAAGTAATATAATCGTGCAAGGATATATATATATATATATATATATATATATATATATATATATATATATATATTATCCTTTTGGAAAATGGAGGTTAACGTTCCTAGAGAAGACTAAATGCATTAACCACATCCTGATCTTTGGGACTTCGGGGCTCCCAGATGTTTGGGGTGATGGAACTCATGAGTTAAAATCATCACCCTACCCTTCCAAAGTTGCATAAATATTAAATATAATCAATTGTATTACATTATATTTAATGCGATCAAATTAATGTAATTGACTATAATAAACATTTATTGCAATTTATTATATTATAATTCATAATAATTAATTGTATTTGTATCACGACATAACACAAGTGGGACTCCTTTGGGATTGCGGGACTTTGGGCTCTGGGAGGTTTGAGAATGAGTGTGTTGGAAAGCCGAAGGAGTTGACTCAGAGAGTTTTCTCTCATTCCAATATTAAACACAATATTGGGGATTTCATACACCTTTATTAAAATATTTTCACGTGATGCGGCCAATCCCTTGCCCTTTTTAAAATTATTATTTAATATGTAACACATATAAGTGTGGACCGCTTCGATACTCTGGGAGTTTGGGACATCGGAACTCCAGGATGTTTGGGGTGATAAAATGCATGAGCAAAAATGGCCGAAGTTCCGGTCCTACCTTCCCCTATTCTAATGTTTGCATTAACATTAAATATAATTAGTTACATTATATTATATTTAATGTAATTAAACCAATGAAATTAATTGTAATAAGAATTTAATGTAATTCATTATATTGTAATCTAATATAATGAAATTATATTTGCATTACAATAAGTAGAAGTGGGACCCTCTTCCAAACTTTGGTGTTCGGGAATTATGGTTATGTGCATAGAGGATGGAGAGAAAATACGTCGAAGTTCGGAGAACTACATAGTCCTTGCTATTAATGACCCTAAGTAAAAGTTAAAATATTTAATTATATTATAATATAATTTATTATGATTATATTATAATATAATTAATCAAAAAAATAATTAGTATTATGATTTGATTATGAGTTAATGTGATGGGTATTTGATATAATAATTAACACTAAACTATCCTAAAATGTTGGATTTCCAAGGAAAAAAGGGAGTAATCCTTGGTTTAACTAGACTGGTAATTTAGGCCAAGTAAAAATAGAATTTACGGGGTTAATTGATTTTAATGAAGATGAATTATCCCTGATACGGATTAAATAAATGGTTAATAATAAAGAGAGGGAATTTATTATGATAATTATTAATTAATTTAATAGGCCTATAAGAGTTGGACAAGTGTCAACCTATGGTTGGGCGAGTCGTCGTACGCTATGATGGTATGGAATGTCAGAGAAAACCCACATGTTAATGGAGGACTGGACGTGAAATAAGTTCAAGATCCTCGTTGAGCATAGGCTATGTGTTAAGAGATAGAAAACCTAAATCGTTAGACCCAAGGGTGGACATATCCCCATCGTAGATTCTATATGGGAAAATTCTTCTTGAATTTGGAACTTCGGAAGGTTTTGGGGTTGTATAAAACTAATCAAGGGCTGCAGGCTCAAAGTCACGAAATATCAATAGGAACTTTCCCTATGACCTCATCCTACGGTGGCCACATTATCGATAGAAGATGATGACTTCAGTCATGTTAGTGCTACATCAACTGGTATGAATGAAGTAGAGTCGCGTGGGTACCACATGGAGAGGGGGTGGTCGTTGGTCAATGATTCCCTAGAAATTTCAGAAATCCATAACTATCAATCCAGAACTCAGTTTTGGACAAACTTATAGTCGTTGGAAGACTCTAAAAAAACATAAGGCGGTAATTACCTTTCTAGAGGAATTCAGGGAAGTTGAAGGGAAATTTTTTTTTTTATGCCCCATCCCTTAAAAGGATACTTAGGGGGTTGGGTGTGTGACACATATCTTTATTAATGGACATGTTCCATCATATTAGAGATATATATTGTGTTGAATAACCAAGTTAAATAACCATAAGACTTCAAATCATTACTATATAAATAATGGGAATACAACAATATGTGCCTTTACGCTGAGCTTTAAGATTTAGAAAAATAAAATACATAAGAGAATTCTCCATACAAAACAAGATTACAATAGGATAACTCAGAGCTCTGGGATTGATACATTCAAAAATTAGCCAACCTCTTTTCCGATCTTAGTTCTATCTTTTATATATTATTTTTCTATGGAGCGTTTTCCTTTGTTGTTTTGCTCCACTCACTTATCTGATCTAACGAACTCACATGCCTTTGGTACCTCTGAGGGCTCCATGTAGGTTCTCTACATCAGGGGAAATCCTAACTCCCTAGCAAGCTCATCTTTTGGCTGCCCCACGTCCTCATCTACTACTAGAAACAATCATTATGGGAGATATCCTAGTGATTGATTTCTTTCTTCTGGAAGGCATCTTCTTGGTTTCCAACGCAAATGAAAAAACTCAGAGAAACAAACCCTTGATTTCCTTGAGACTTAGCATGTTTCTTAAGAAAACCCGGTCTGATGCGTGCACTATAGTATTCTTTTGTACATCTCCTTAGGTTCTTGAAAAAATTCTGGATGAGCATGCACAACTTTCATTTGTGCATTCATGCAAAAATAGACACAAACATTTAGGTGCCAACATTATTCATCCTAAAGGGTATGACATTATAAGAAACAAAACCCCACTGTGTATTAAAAGTAGTCTTTCTCTTATCCTCTTTCGTAATTCTGACCTAGTTATAACCAAAGAAATTGTCTGTGAAGGAATAAGATTCATTTCCTGCCACCTGATCAAGGAATTTGTCACTAAATGGAGTAGGAAAGGGGTTGTGTATTCAAGATAATTTTAAAATTTTGTAATCCACACAAACTATGATATCAAGAATACCTTTCTTTCACTAAATTACAATGGGACTAATCCAATTGGCCTCATCCACAAGGAAGATTATCCGAGTTGCAAGCATTATTTTAATATCTTTCTTATTCTTTTATTTGACTCTAGGGTTCATGAAGCATGGCCTATTATTGAATGGATTAGAATCAATATTGAATTCTAATTCATTTCCCCTATGTCTCCCTTAAGCCCTTTAAATCATGAAAATGCTTTATCAAATAAATCTTGATATTTGCATGACAAAGCTCATATCTCTGTCATAGTTTGATCATCCCGATAATATCCTATAGATTCCAACTTAGGATGCTCCTCGCTCCCGGTATTCACTTTCTGCAACTTCAGAGGATAAGTATATGAAATGTTGGTATCACCTGGTAGGGTATCCTTAACTTCTCTTGTTTCAAAGGATTCTTTAAAGTTTAAATGTACAAGTTCTTCCAAATTTTCAGGATCTTTAAGATCCTTGTTAACCTTGCTACAAGCCATAGGTATTTTTGCAAGAGATGTGTAAAAAATATACTCGAGTAGATGTTGATGCTCAAAACAGACTATATTTGGATATTTAGTCTTGAATTTATTACTAAATAACATTTTCTTAATTTGATACAATACAATTGTTATTTTTGAAGACTTACTAGAAAAATAGAAATCATGACAGAACCGACTCATGAAAGACTTAAGTTTTCTATGCATTGTATCCTAGAATGTGCACACTTCATCATTTTAGTGTGCAGTACATGTGAACACTATACCATGGAAGGTGCATGCAAAATGATATCAAACAACTCACCGGCTTAAGTACATTTGTATTTACATTTACAGTTGGGGTTCGTCCTAGTAGTATTACATTCCCCTACCCTTATTTATGCATTGTCCGCAGTTCAATATATACACATATACAACCAAAATTTCAAAAATCCTAAAAAATATGTGGGTATTCTGCCCGCATAGCATCCTCGTGCTCCCAATTTACATATTCAAAACCATACTAGGTCCATTGGACCTTTACTATCTGTATGGTTCGATTCGAGAGATTCTTGATCTTCCAGTCCAATATGCACACTGGATGCACTTGAAATGCACCTTCTTGCTCCACCTGAATCACATTCCAATCAATGACATTATTAGCATAAGGTATATACTTTTTGAGTAATGATAGATGGAATACATTATGAATAGACATTGATAAAGGAAAGGAAAGCATGTATGGTATAGGGCAAATCCTCTCTAGAATTTCAAATGGCCCACAATAGTGAGCTACCAACTTTGAACAATTTCCTAACTTCAGGGAACTTTTGTTGGCCTTGATTTTCAAGAATACATGTGCACCCACTTTAAATTCCCTATGAGTTCTGCCCTTATCAACATAGCTTTTACTTTTGTCTTGAGAAACCTTTAAATTATGTTTTATTTTCAACATTTTCTCTTCTATTTCCTTGAGTAATCACAGCCCAACTATTTCTCTATCTCTTGGTTTGTCCCAACTTGCCGGTGTGTTTCACCTTCTTCCATAAAGTGCCTCAAATGGGCTCATCTTTAGATATGCTTGGTACCCATTGTTATAAGAAAAATCTACTAAGTGTAGGGTGTCTTCCCATTTTGATGGTTTATCCATCACATACATTCTCAACATATTCTCAATCACTTGATTGACCCTCTATGTTTGTCTATCTGATTTTGGATGATAAGTTGGACTAAAATTCAAATTTGTTCCAAATCACTTAAATAATCCTTTCCAAAAATTTGATGTAAATTTTGGATCTCTGTAAGACACAATTTTCTTGGGTATACTATGTAATTGAGAAATTGCTCTCATATAAACATAAAAAATGTTGGTTTCCTTGTGATTGAGATTTATTGGAATAAAATGGGCATCTTTAGTAAGCTTATCCACCACTACCATAATAGAATCATGATTCTTTTTTGTTCTGAGAAGTTTGGTGATGAAATCCATTGTTACAACTTCCCATTTCCACTTAGGAATGGGTAATGGTTGTAGCAAACCATCTGGGAGTCTATTCTCATCCTTGACCTTTTTACACTCCAAACATTTGACAATAAAATAAACAACTTGTTTCTTCATGTATGGCCAATAATATTGGCTCTTGACAGGTGCAATAGTTTTCTAATAACCTGGGTGCCCAACATAAGGTACATTATGCATTTCCCTCAATATCAGATTTTTCAATTTCTGGGAATTGAGTACATAAATTATGCCCTTGTACATGATAATTTCATCATTTTCTAGCTTATAGTCTTCAATTTTCTATTGCAAAATATCTTGCTGTAATTTTGTTATTATTTCCATGTATTGGAAATTTGATTTTGCAATCTCTAAGACTGTGTATTACAAATCTGACTGGTACATGCTTATGGCTATAGTATGCAACTCATGCACCCTTATTTTAAGTGCATAAGCCACCTTGTTCTCTCTCCCTTTGATATTCTTTATATCAAAGTCATATTCACTGAGAAATTCTAACCACCTTCTTTTACTGGCGTTAGAATTGGTTGTCACAATAAATATTTCACTCCACTATGGTATGTCCTAAACTTGAACCTTTTTCCCATGAGGTAGTGCCTCCACATCTTCAAGGCATGCACTATGGCTACCAACTCCAAATCATGAGTAGCATATTTATTTTCATGCTCCTTCAACTTCCTTGATTCATAACATACAACATGTCCATTTTGATTAAGGACTCCAGCAAGCCCTTCTTTACATGCATCAGTGCATACAATGAACTCTTGATTTGGATTGATAATCCTTAGTATTGAAGCACTTATTAATACATTCTTCAAGTGTTGGGAACTCTTTTCACAATCCAATCTTCACTGAAAATTCACACCTTTCTTTTGAAAGGAAGTGACTGGGTGTGGAATATTTGAGAATCCTTCAATAAATCTCCTATAGTAGCCTGCGAAGCCCATGAATGCTCTAACTTCTATCACATTCTTTGGAACTAGCCATCCTCTAATGACATATATCTTCTCAGGGTCCATTGCTATCCCTTCCTCTGAAATGATATGTTCGAAATAATGAATTTTCTTCTGATAAAATGAACACTTTCTCAATTTGGAATACAACTGATGCTCCCTTAATACATGTAATCCCATCCTCAAGTGTTTTTCATTCTCTTCCTTTGAATTAGAGTATATAAAAATGTCATCTAAAAATACAATGACAAAGTTATCTAAGTATTCTCTGAAAATACCATTCATTAAACACATGAACACAACTGGTGCATTTGATAATCCAAATGGAAGCACTGTGAACTCATAATGACCATACCTTGTTCTGAAACCAGTCTTGTTGATGTCTTCTTATTTAATTCTTACCTGATAATAACCTGACTTGAGATCAATCTTGGATAATTTTTTTGCATCTTTTAGTTGATCAAAGAGATCATTGATCCTTGGAAAATGATACTTATTCTTCACATTTACCTTGTTCAATTAGCTGAATTCAATGCAAATTCTCAATGCTCCATTATTTTTCTTCACAAATAATACTGCTTCACCCCAAGCTGACACACTTGGGCATGTATACACCTTCTTCAATATCTCTTCAAGTTTCATTTGCAACTCCTTCAGTTCTGGTGTACTCATCCTATATGGAGTCTTGGATACTAGAGCTGCTCTAGGAATCATATTGATGGAGAAATCAATGTCTCTTTTAGGGGGTAATCCTGGTATTTCTTTAAATACCTCTTCAAAATATTTTAGAACTGCATAATATTCAATATTTGACACTCTATCATTAGGTGTTTCTTCCATATGAGTTGCAAATATTTGACATCCTTTTGTGTAACATTTCTTCAGTTGCAATGTTGAAATTTATCTGACAATTACTACTCTGGGAATTCCTTGTACTATCCATAGGTTCCCTTCCCTATATAGTAATGCAAATGCCTTGTTATGATAGTGTAGGATATCATGATGTTGGTCCAACCAATCCATACCAATTATATAGTCATAGTAACCTAAAGGAAAGATGTTCAAATCTTCCCTGGTGTTTAGTCCATTCATGTTCATAGGACATGACTTAACCATATCACTAACTTATCTTTTGGCTCTGGTAGCTAGCTACACCAACCAGGATTTTCCATGCTTGCTTCTTGGAAAGTGAAATATTTTCACCATCTTAGGATCTATATAACTAGGAATAGCTCCT
>JZKD02S1673883.1:20981-34454 GCA_000966675.3 Picea glauca
GACTACGCCACAAAGAACATCATTCACTCCCACACATGCAAATTTATTTTATGGTCACTGTTTTTAATGTACTAACTTTGGACATAAGGTTGCAGATTGCAGGGATATAAAAGAATTGTTCAAACAATAAATTCCTGTGTGGCCCTACATAACATTGAATGTTACAAATGTCATAACTATGGACACATAGCTCGTGATTGTAGAAGAATGATCGATACTTCCATGAAACATAACACTGATATCAGATGTAAGAAAGCGTGGATAAGAAAACAGGAAGAACATGTGAAAAAAGACCAAGTCCTAGAGTTTGCAATATTGGCAATAAAACAAGATGAAGAAAATTCTACAAAGAAAACTAAAGATGTCAGATACAGAAAGGTTTGGAAATAAACTGAAAGAAAAGAATGAAAGGTAAATAAGGAACATGTTCAAGAGATTGTACTTTTAGGCATTGTAGTGAAAAATGAATTCACATACAAAAATAAATAAGTCATAGCTCAAAGAGATGATGAATCTACCAATGAAGATGATTATGAATACACATTAGAGCAGGAATTGTTTTGAGCCATCCAGCTTAGAGACTCCCAGGTAATATGAATATTAGACAGGGGGAGCCTATGCGATAGTTGTGATAGACCAAATAACCATCCTTCGAGCAGCTTGTAGAATTTGAGAAGACGGATCTAGAGCAGTTAGTTAGTAGAAGTATAGTTTGATAGATTAACCAAGACTTCATGATAGTATAGTGATAAATGGATCAGCATTATGGACAATTGTGCAAGTAGAGTCTTGGATAGTATGGAAAGAGATGGATTCATAAGAATACTTAGCAGGTTTAGAAAGATATATGACAGTGGACGAGAGCATGGATTCATACATTGGTTCAGAGAGTGGTTTAGAGACAAAGGAACATTATCATAATAGATGATAATTACACAGGAAATGGATTGAACAATTTATGTAGGAGCACCGCTTTCAAAGTCAAAGACACAAGCATGTAGGTAGGGATATGACATCTCAGCATGGAAGAATTTCAAATCAACATTAAAATCAGAAGAAAAATGAGTTGTTAAGATATTTTAGAAACAACGTTTTTAAATATATCTTGTTTTAAAGTCTTGTACGACTGTAAGGGGTTGCAGATAGAGAGTGGAATCCCTTATCAGGTAATAACTGATAGTTATTGTAATAGGACAAAATAGATAACTGCTAGAAACTGATAGGATAGGTTACAAACAGGATGAAGAATATCTAAAGGAGTCACTCCTTATATAGAGTTGTTGTTGTTGTATTGTATGAGACACAAGAGTAGAGAAGAATAATTTTTAGAGTATCATATAGGAAGAGAAGAAAGACGTAGTGAAGAACTGTAATACTATGTAATTTTATTTTATGAATGAACAGAACAGACATAATTGTCCCAATTCCTTGGACAATGTTTATTTTGATGTGTGATTGACTGAATGATGCATTATGTATGTGTTTTAGTTGATTTAGTTTATGTATGATGGGTTATAGTTGATCATATGATTTTGTGACGAATTGGATAAGTTTCAATCGTTCTTCTTCTGAGAACTCGTATGCAAGGAGTGCATCGACAGAGTCTTGAATTGACTCAGAGAGTTTTAACGGAACAGTGGGAACTTAGGCCAAGTGCAAGGAGTGCACAGAATCAAGTAGTGACTAAGAGTCGAACAACCAGAACAGAGGAGTGCAAGGAGTGCAAGAGGAATTTATTTCGAAGATATCCTTCGATCTAAGTTTGTGAAGATCCAAGGAATTCAAGGAGTGCATGCGAGACCAAAATACTCAAGGGGATCAAGCTCAGAAGGGATAGCGGGGAGAAATCTTCGAAAGAGGGTCAAGCTCTGAAGGCTTCACGAATTATCGGTCAATATTCATCTAGGAGGGAGAGGGATCATTCCAGATCGTTGGATCTGGGAAAAGTGCGCGAGATTTAAGTCTCTTGAAGTGTAGAAGAGAGCGGATTGTCGATAACCCGAAGTGATTTGGGACTGTCCATCATTAATAGGGACAGGTGGTGCAATATTCACAACTTCAGAAGTTTTTGGATAAGGAGGAGGTGAAATCGCCGACGTAAATCTTGATCATTGATCATTAGGGGGGGTACGTGTCAACAGATCTAAGGCTTCGAGAGAAATCACTTCAAAGATTTCAATTGAGAGTTTAAACTCTCGAAACCCGAAGTCCGAAGTGAATCTGGACCATCATATCCAGAGGGGCGTGTGTCAACAGATCATGAGCTTAAGGAGGAACCATAGGTGGAGTGTTGAAAATCCCGAAGCCCAAAAAGCTGAAGTAGTTGGGGACTGTTGATCTGTAGGAGGACATGCGTCAATTGATTGTGTGCTCTAGGTAAAACACTCCGGGAAAAAGAGAGCATAGAGAAGTTGAGAATTGAGATTTTTGAACCCCAAAGATTCGATGTAAATCGTAGTCGTCAGATTCATAAGGGAATGTGGAAGAAATCTGTGGACTCTGGGTGAAGGCTCGAAGTGAATTGTAGTCGTCGATCTGTGGGAGACACACGTCAATTGATTGCAAGCTTCGGGTAAAATCATTTTGGGGGAAAGTGAATGTTGAGAGTTGAGATTTTCAAAGTCCAAAGTCCCGAAGCAGGCTAGGGCCATCGATTTGAGGAGGACACATGGAAAGAAATCTTCTATTGAGAATAAAGTAAGGTTTGAGAGTTGAAAACTCTGAAACCCAAATTGTGAAGAAAATCATGATCGTTGATTTGAAAGGGGCACGTGTTGATAGATTGTAAATATCCGAGAACGTGTAATCTAGAGAGAAGGAAGGAAAGGAGGAAGTTATGAGCCATTGATCAAGAGGTTCCACCCGAGATCACAAGATCAACGGTCATGCTGGATTGCAGGGACAAAAGATGCTCGAACTTTAAAAATATTAGAGCGGGTCGTAATCCAAACTGCGGTATCGCCAAAAGGATGTGTGGCGATTGGTAATGAATTGCGGGGAGAAAAGTGGTGTGGTTTCAAACCACTTTTGGTCACCTCATAATCATGTGTTTACGTGAGGTGATATCCCAAGGTCACATCCAGGAAGGGGCTAATGGAAAAGGGGTTAGCGCCTAAAACATGATAGTTCAATAGCGCAAAGGGAGAGGTTACGGGTGCCATAGAAACTGCACAAAAATTCCAAAAGATCTTGTGTTTAGTTACAAAGTGAGAACATCAACATTTGAGAGAGTAGATTTGGCTCACAAAATCGAAGATCCTTGATCGAGAGGTTGTGTAGCTCGAGGGAGAGTAGGGGGAATACATCGGGTGGTATCAGAGGTATTGAACTTATTTGCAGATAGCAGACAAAGGAGAAAAGAGATAAATTGATACCATCAGTCGTATCAAGAGTTGATTTTGTTTATAGACATCGGAAGGTGAGGAAGTGGAATCATGCCACCTAGGAGACACAAAGTGAATCCAGAAATGGAAGAAGAAATGAGGCAACTTAGAATGAGACTGGAGGCCATGGAAATAGTGCAGAGGAAAGTAACAGACACTAGAGATATCAGTGAAGCTGAAAGCGAAGAGATAGAGGTCGAAGAAGATGTAGCATAGGATGTTGCAGAAGACCACCTATTGAAAGTTTTTTCAAGAACAAGAGTCACAGAAAAAATAGAGGTACCAATGTATGAAGGCAATTTAGAAGTTGAAGAATTGTTAGATTGGGTATGTTCTATGGACAATTACTTCGATTATGAAGATATCTAAGAAGAGAATATGGTGAAGCATGTAGTGAAAAGACTGAAGGGTCATGCAACACTATGGTGGGATGAAATGCAAGCCGATCGCAGATGCAAGTGTAAGTAGAAAATTAAAAGCTAGGATAGGATGGTAGCCAAGCTAAAAGAAAAATTTATCCCAAAGGACTATCAAATAAATATATTTAGAAGATTGCAGAACCTGAGACATAAAATCTTATCAGTGAAGGAATACACTGAGGAATTTTATAGACTGAACATCAGGGATGGATAGAAAGAGAATGATGATGAAAAAAAACCCAGGTATATCAATGGGTTGAGATATGATATACAAGAGGAAATAAATATGATGTATGTGAATAAATTCAAGGATTCTTATCAAGCAGCCTTGAAAGCTGAAGAGAAATTGGCCAGAAAACAAAGCCAATGAAACAGAGGAGGAAATCAAGTAGAGGTAAGGGAACCAGTAGAGAGAAGTCCCAGAAACCAAAGCATGAAGATGGAAAGCATCATAGTAACCCTGAGAAAGGTGGAAGTTCTAAGGAAGGACATCATGTAGGAAGAAGCTCCTTTTCCTAGAGGAAGAGGAAGAGCCAGAGAAGGTGAAATTAGATGGTATTCTTGTGGAAAGATAGGGCACATGTCTTGGGAATTCCCATAGAAGAAGAAAGACACTAGAGAAGGAGAAACACACATTTCTGAAGCAAAAAATCATGTGGAAGAAGAAGCAACGGAAGGAGGAAAGAACCTCATGATGAGGAAATTTCTTCTTAAACCAAAGAAGGAGGTAGATGAACCATCTCAGCGAAAAATTCTATTCATAACTGCTTGCAAAATGAAAGACAGATTTTGCAAGGTGATCATAGACAATGGGAGAACTAACAATCTGGTATCCATAGAGATGGTGGAGAAACTAGAGCTAAAGACAACTACACATCTAAACCCATACAAGGTATCATGGTTGTAGAAAGGACATCAAGTAATGGTAAGTCAACAATGCCAAGTTGAATTTAAAATAGGAGGTTATAGGGATGAAATATTATGTGATGTAATTCCTATGGATGTCTATCATATTTTATTGGGGAGACCATGGCAGTTTGACAGAAAAGTTATTCATGATGGGAGGAAGAATACTTATACCCTAGAAAAGAATGGTAGGACACATATGTTGTTTCCAATAGAGGACAAAGAGCAAAAGAGGGAGGCTAGTTCAAGTATACTTCTCATGAGTGGGAAGGAAATCTTGAATGAAGTCAAGAAGGAGCAAGAGATGTAGTTTTATATAGTGAGGAAGCCCAGAGTTATCCTTACAAATACTTATGTGGAGGATTTACCTGAAGAAATCTAGGAACTATTAGAAAAATTTGTTGACATTGTAGTGGATGAATTACCTCACTCATTGCCACCCATTAGAAGTATAAACTATCACATTGACCTTATTCTAGGATCTAGTTTACCAAAAAAATCATCTTATAGGTTCACACCTAAAGAGAATGAGGAATTAAAAAATTGAGTCCAAGAGTTGTTGGATAAAGGTTTAGTCAGGGAAATCCTAAGCCCATGCGTAGCACCAATTGTGTCTGGTCCAAAGAAGGATGGAAGATGGAGAATGTGTACAAATTCCAGAGCCATCAATAAGATTAGAATTATGTATAGATTTCCTTTACCCAGGATGGGTGATTTGATGGATTGTTTGAGTGGAGCAAGTTATTTTTCCAACATAGACTTGAAGAGTGGATATCATCAAATAAGGATGAGAGAGGGAGATGAATGGAAGACAACATTAAAAATAAATGAAGGTTTGTTTGAATGGTTGGTCATGGCATTTGGGTTGACAAATGCCCCAAGCACATTTATGATATTAATGAATGAAGTATAGAAATAATTCATAGGTAAATTTGTCATAGTGTATCTAGATGACATACTAATCTTCAGTGAGACCGAGGGATAAGACTTAAAACATTTGACATCAATAATGAGAAGGTTGCAACAAGAAAAATTGTTAATAAATCTGAAGAAAATATCTTTTATGAAGACATAAATCATATACTTGGGTTTCGTGATCTCTTCAAATGAATTGAAGATGGATCCAGAAAAGGTGAGAGCAATCAAAGAATGACCATCTCCAGGAAGCATATTTGAGGTAAGAAGTTTTCATGGGTTAGCAAGTTTTTATAGAAAGTTTATCAGAAATTTTAGTGGTATATGTACACCCATGCTGGACACTATGAAGAAGAAACACAAGTATTTTAAATGGATAGAGGAAGATGAAAAAAGTTTCAAAGTGTTGAAAGATAAGATCACAGAACAACCAATTATGTGTTGGTTGTGGAGCCTGCTTATCTTCCTGATTCAAAGGTCTTTTAATTTCAATCGTGTTTATACCCCATGAAATATTTACACCCCAGAATTATGTACACTCTTCCACACGGGGGAGTGCGGAGGGGGGGTACCCCCTCTGCGGGGTCTGGGGGGGCTATCCCCTTGGCTAGGGGATCTGGGGGAATGTGGGCCCCCAGTGAGGGTTTGAGGGAAGCGTCCCCTAATGGGGGTTCGGGGGCGAAGCCCCCGAAAGTAAAATTTCCTTGTAAATGTATATTGTAATTTCAATGTAAATCTAGACCATTCATTATAAGGTCGCAGATCTAACGATAGAGATTATGTTAGGGTTTTTTGCCCTAGAAGGCAACCCTCTTTTATGAGGGAAATGTATTGCGGCTATGGTTGATGGGAATATTGTATTATGAGATAAGAGACTGTGAGAGAAAGAAGAGGAAGTTACAATGGGTTTGTTGTAGGTTGTATAACTTCATATGTTGGATAATAATAAATGAAGGACCTGACAATTTCTCTGGTGGACGTAGCCCACACTGGGTGAACCACATAAATCTATGTCTCTATTGTATTGTGTATCTTCTGTGTTTTGTTTCCGCATTTGTTTTATTTTATTGCTCCACGGTCCTATTTTTCTAACATTATGGTCTTACCATATTTTTGAAAAACATTTCAAGTGAGATGTGATGCAAGTGGAGTAGTTATTGGAGAAATCTTGAGTCATGATAATAGGTCAGTTGCTTATTTCAGTGGGAATTTGAATGACACCAAGAAGAAGTATTCCACATATGAAAAAGAATTTTATACAGTGATTCAAGCTTTAAATAAGTGGAGACATTATCTAATTCCTAAATAATTTGTCTTGTACAATGATAATCAAGCTTTGCAGTTTATTACTAGTAAAGAAAAATTGAATAAGAGACATGCTAAATGAGTAGAATTTGTGCAGAATTTTACTTTTGTTATTAAACATATTGTTGGAACTGCTAACAAAGTTGCAGATGCTTTGAGCAGGAGGAGTTTGATTGTACAGGATTTCCAAGTGGAGACCTTAGGGTTTGAACACCTCAAGGAAATGTATCGAGAAGATCCATATTTTAAGGAGGCTTATGAGGCATGTAAGAATCCTTTGTTGGGAGACAAAATCCCATGGATAGAACATCTGATCCAGGATGGATTATTGTTCAAAGGGAGCCAACTATGCGTACCAAGATGCTCAATGAGAGATAACGTACTGAAAGAGAAACACAGTGGAGGTTTAGCTGGACATTTTTGTCATGATAAGACATTTTCACAACTGATCAATTCATATTATTGGTCGAGCATGAGGGCAGAGGTGAAAATGTTTGTGAACAAATGCAGAATTTTCCAGTACGAAAAAGGAAGACAACAAAACATTGGTTTGTATTAGCCATTACCAATTCTAGAAAGTCCATGGGATGTAATCAGTATGGATTTTGTATTGGGATTGCCTAGAACATAGAAAGGGATTGATTCCATATTTTTTGTGGTGAACAAATTTTCAAAAATGGCACATTTCATACCATGCCAGAATACAAATGATGCTACAAACATATCCAATTTGTTTTTCAGAGAAGTGGTGAGACTACATGGATTGCCTAGCAGCATAGTCTCAGACAGAGACGCAAAATTTGTAGGACACTTTTGGAGAACTCTATGGAAGAGGATGGGGAAAAAATTGTCCTTTAGTTTAGCATATAACCCTCAGATAGATGGACAAATTGAAGTGGTAAACAGGAGTCTAGAAAAATTGTTAAGATGTTTAGTCACTGAGCAAGGCCATTAATGGGATCAGATTCTGGCACAAGCAGAATTTGCATTTAACAATTCAGTGAACAGGAGAACTGGAAAAAGTCTATTTGAAATTTTGTATGGTATACAACCAAGAGGGATTACAGAGTTGAGAGATATGAATCAAGATGAATTTAGAAGTGTTGGCGCAGAAGATTTTGCAACAGAAATGCAGAAACTCCAGGACAGAGTCAGAGAGAAGCTACAGGAGAACAACCTAAAATATAAGAACATAGTTGATCAAAATAGGAGAGAAGTTCAATTCAAAGTAGGAGATGAATTTTTAGCTCATTTGAGGAAAGAAAGGTTTCCAAGGGGAATTACATATAAAAAGTTGAGCATGAAGAAGATAATACCATGCAGGATTCTCAGAAAATTTGCAGCCAATGCTTATGAAATTGGATTACCAGACAATGTTGGGATATCACTGATATTCAATGTTGCATACTTGTATCCTTATAGTAGAAATGATGCAGGAGAATCAGATGATCATAAATAAGTTCAATGGGAAGAACAATTGCCAACAATAGAAAAACCTCAAATGGAGAAAATCATAGAATAGAGAGTTGGAAAGAAGACCAGGAGGAAGACATATCCTGAATACTTAGTGAAGTGGAAAGATCATCCAGTGGAAGATTCAAGTTGGGTCACTGAACTTGATATTTTGAAGCATGGAAAAATAGTACAAGAGCTCATGGACATGAGTCTATGAATATTTTAGCCAGAGGAGTATGATGCAGGAGCATCGCTTTCAAAGTCAAAGACGCAAGTGTGGAGGCAGGGATATGACATCTCAGCAGGACAAACTTTCAAATCAGCATTTAACTCAAAAGAAAAATGAGTTTTTCAGATATTTTGGAAACAACATTTTTAAGTATATCTGGTTTGTAAAGTCTTGTACAAATGTAAGGAGTTGCATATAGAGAGTGGAATCCCTTATCAGGTAATAACTGATAGTTATTGTAATAGGACAAAGTAGGTAACCGCTAGAAACTGATATGATAGGTTACAGACAGGACATAGAAGAGCTCGAGGAGGCACTCCTTAGATAGATTTGTTGTTGTTGTATTGTATGAGACACAAGAGTAGAGAAGAGTAAGTTTTAGAGTAGCATATAGGAAGAGAAGAAAGACGCAATGAAGAACTGTAATACTATGTAATTTTATTTCATGAATGAACAAAACAAACATAATTGTCCCAATTCCTTGGACAATGTTCATTTTGATGTGTGGGTGAATGAATGATGCATTATGTATGTGTTTTAGTTCATTTAGTTTATGTATGATGGGTTGTAGTTTATCATATGAGTTTGTGACAAATTTGATAAGTTTCAATCATTCTGCTTCTAAGAACTCGTATGCAAGGAGTGCATATCGTACGCAAGGAGTGTGTCGACAGAGTCTTGAATTCACTCAAAGAGGTTCATAAGGAATAGTGGGAACTTAGGCCAAGTGCAATCAGTGCACAGAATCAAGGAGTGACTGAGTGTTGAAGAACCAGAACAGAGGAGCGCAAGGAGTGCGGGAAGAATTTCTTTCGAAGACATCCTTCGATCTGAGTTTGTCGAGATCCCAGGAATGCAAGGAGTGCATGGGAGACCAAAATCCTCAAGGGGATCAAGCTCAAAAGGGATAGTGGGGAGAAATATTTGAAAGAGGGTGAAGCTATGAAGTGTTCATGAATTATCGGTCAAGATCCATTCAGGAGGGAGAGGGATCATTCCAGATCATTGGATCTGGGCAAGGTGCGTGAAATTTAAGTCTCTTCAAGTGTAGAGGAGAGCGTATTGTTGATGTCCCAAAGTGATTTGGGACCATCCATCATCAAGAAGGACAGGTGGCACAAGATCCACAACTTCAAAAGTTTTTGGATAAGGAGGAGGTGAAATCGCCGAAGTAAATCCTGACCATTGATATTCATGCAGGGTACGTCTCAACATATCTAAGGCTTCGGGAAAAATCACTTCAAATATTTCAGTTGAGAGTTGAAAGTCCTGAAACCTGAAGTTTGAAGTGAATCTGAATCGTCAGATCCAAAGGTACACATGGCGATGGATCATGAGCTTCAAGAGGAAGCAAAGGTGGAGTGTTGAAACTCCCAAAGCCCGAATAGCTGAAGTAGTTGGGGACTGTCAATCTGTAGGAGGACACGCATCAACCGATTGTGTACTTTGGGTAAAACACTCCAGGAAAAAGAGAGCATGGAGAAGTTGAGAATTGATATTTTCGAACCCTGAAGATCAAAAGTAAATCGTAGTCGTCAGATTCAGAAGGAAACGTGGTAGAAATTCATGGGCTCCGGGTGAATACCCAAAGTGAATCGTAGTCGTTGATCTGTGAGAGACACGCGTCAATAGATCATGAGCTTCGGGTAAAATAATTTTGGGGGAAAGTGAAAGCTAAGAGTTGAGATTTATAAAGTCCAAAGTCCCTAAGCGAGCTAGGGCCATCGATTTGAGGAGGACACGTGGCAGGAGATCTTCCATTGCAGAGAAAGTAAGGTTTGAGAGCTGAAAACTCTGAAACCCGAACTGTGAAGAAAATCATGACCGTTGATTTGAAAGGGGAACGTGTCGAATCTCATGGCTGATTTTAGGGGATAAATTTCACTCATGGGATAATTTCCATGTTTTTTCCAAAAACAAGATTCGTTATTTTAAAAATGATTCACCCAAATTCTATAGGATGAAATTATTTTACCTTAAAAATCGCCAAAAATTGATAAAAACTATATAAAATACTTAGAAATTTGAATATTTAAAAAAAAATATCACCAAACATTTATAGTTGACATATGAAGGATTAGTAATATTCACCAAGGTTTCTACATTTAAAAAATAAATTTTCATCCTTAAAATCACCCCTGGCATCGATAGATCATAAAGATATAAGAACGCATGATCTAGGGAGAAGGAAGGAAAGGAGGGAGATTTGAGCCATTGATCAAGAGGCTCCACCTGAGATTGCAAGATCAACGGTCACGCTGGATTGCGCAGATAGAAGATGCTTGAACTTTAAAAATATGAGAGCGAGTTGGAATTGAAACCACAGTATCACCAAAAGGAGATGTGGTGATTGATAGTGAATTGAGGGGAGAAAATCAGTGTGGTTTCAAACCACTTTTGGTCACTCGACAATCATGTGTTTACATGAGGTCATAGCCCAAGGTCACATCCAGGAAGGGGCTAATGGAAAAGGGGCTAGTGCTTGAAACACAATAGTTCAGTAGTGCGAAGGGAGAGGTTGTGGGTTCCATAGAACCTGCACCAAAAGACTGAAACAACCTATGTTTAGTTACCAAGTGAGACCATCAAGGTTTTAGAGAGTTGATTTGTCTCCCAGAATCGAAGATCCTTGATTGGGAGGTCATGAAGCCCGAGGGAGAGTAGGGGGGATGCATCAACAATGCTAGTGGATTTCAAATTGACATATTTATTTTGGATGCATGCAATGCATACAACAGTTCACATTCAAAACATAGTAATGCTCAGAAACAACAATGAAAAAACTCCCTACGAACTATGGAAAGGAAGCGCAGAAAACAACCTCTACATCAAGGTAACTCAAGGTACTATTTTATTAATTGAAATTTATGTTGATGGTATTGTTTTTGGAAGTACTAATGACAGGTTAATCCAAAAAAATTACAAAGGATATGCAGAATGAATTTGAAATGTTACTACTTGGAGAACTATCATTCTTGTTGGGTCTTCAGATATGTCAAAGAAACCAAGGAATTTTTATTTTTCAAACTAAGTATATCAAATAAATGTTAAAGAGGTTTGTAATGGAAGATTGTAAACTAGTTACCACTCCTATGCAAACCAGTTGCAAGTTGAGCAAAGATGATGATTCAATGTCTACAGACGAGAGGCAATATAGGTCAATGATTGGTAGCTTACTATATGTGACAAAATCTAGACCAGATGTAATGGAGGCAGTTGGATAGGTGGTACGATTTGAAGCAGCACCAAAGGAATCACATGTATTAGTAGTGAAAATGATTTTTAGATATCTCAAAGGAATAGAAGAGTTTGGATTATGGTATCCAAAAGGAAAGGATCTATCACTTATTTCCTACACATATGCAGATTGGGCAAGTTGCATTGATGACCGAGGAAGCACCATTGGAGTAGCGTTCTACTTGGGTGAGTGTTTAGTATCATGGTTAAGAAAGAAACAATCATTAGTATCCTTATCTATAGCCAAGGAAAATTATATTGCAGCAACAACATGTTGTACACAGATTCTATGGATGAAACAAACTCTGATAGATATACAGGTTGAGTATGATGATCCCATTCCAATCTATTGTGATAATAAAAGTGCCATCAGTATTTTAAAGAACCCGGTGATGCACTCCAAAACGAAGCACATTCCAATCAAGTATCACTTTCTATGAGAACATGTTGCAGAGAAGAACATCAAATTTGAATATGTGGGAACAAAAGAAAAAGTGATAGTCATCTTTACAAAACCGCTTCCACGGGAAGCCTTTGAGTATCTTCGCTAGAGAATTGGAGTAATTTATACTCCAAAATGAATGCTTTTGAATGTTGTTCTTATATGTCTTAGATTTACATGAGGAAACACCATAAAGATGACAGGTCAGGTTGGGATATCAGTTTTAGGAAGAGTTCAGTCAAGGGGATTATCCCCAAGGACAATTCAATTAGGGGGAGCATCCCCAGATGCAAAGATACCTTTTCCATTGATGACAAAGGGGTAGAGATTTATCGGATGCAGGATATAAATGATTGGAGAGAGAGAAAAGAGGCATGTAGATAGGGGGAGTAGCCCCAAGGAGAGTTCAGTCAAGGGGAGCAGCCCCAATGGAAGATACCCTTTCACATTGATGTCAAAGGGGAAGAGATAGAGACATTTGTTATCACTGAAATTTCATCTGCACATGGCGACAAGAACTCCACATCATCAAAACAACAATGAATTCATTCATGGCACTGAATTAATCTCATAGCACTCCAGAAGGGCCAAAAACTATATAAAGTAACCAAAAATTGAAGGGCGCTTTACAGCAGTGTGGCACACGCGCGCATGCGCGGGACAAAGACGTGTTATTAGCGCATGCGTGCTCAACGCGCATCTGTCAACACAATAACCCGCGCATCTACTAATACAACACATTAATTGAATAGTTCGGCCTCCCAACCGCCTATGGACCGGCCCCCAAGATGATTTGACTCTCAAATCAGAGCCGGATCTGCAAAATCGGTGGGTTAATGACCTAAATAAACCCTAAACGGGTCCCTGTTCACACTTTGAGAAGGTTACGTGACCGCCCGGGAGCTGCTGTAAAAGGCCGTGAGGATTCACTGTTTTGGTAAGGAATTATAAGCACTTTTATGTTGTTCATATGGTTAAGGGATCATCCTTTAAACAACAACCCATCAGCTGCATCACCAGGAGTTCTTTCACTGCTACGTGCAGTTCATCTCATTTGTAAGGAAAGCAAATTGTGTGAGGGCCCCAAAGAGCCTTCCGTTGGGGGGAGAAGGAACCTCTGGTCTCTTCCTTCAGCGTGCTCTGGTTTCATTAATACACCAGCCTGAAACCATTGGTGACCCC